>JADRCO010003023.1:0-11385 GCA_021464525.1 Rhizophagus sp. LPA8_4_AMF
TTTTTAAAATTATATATACTGGTTATTTATAGGTTAATTAACCGTTAATTAACCAGATTTATAACTAACAGTTATTTTACCATCCCTAATTGTAGAACCTTGTTTAATGCTTTCTTATACATTCTATATAATTTACCATAGATTAATTTCTGTTCAAGAATCATCAATTGCTCATTACAAAATCCATTATTGTTTTAATCAAATAAACATAGACTTGTCTTAAATTCATTAAATTCATCATAATTATAAGTGATATTTTCCTGTATAAATTTGTTAGTGACTAAAAATAGTTCTTGCATAATGTTTTTAATATCCTTATTGTCATCATACCATTGAAAAGAAATAAATTGTACATGAAAAAGTGCTGTTCTTGTCACTAACATTACCTGAAAGTAATGTCTGCAGATAATACTACATTGTATAATTGAAAGACATAAACATAAATACCCCTGATTCTATAATAATAAACATAATATTTGATATTTAACGAATTGCCGATATTAATAGCCCATATTTCTCTAATGTTAGATAATCCAACAAATTCAATTATTTGATTTAAAGTGGCTTTTGAAATATTACCAGATACGTGTTCAATTGCAATTTCAAATGTTATTTCCTATAAAAATTAGATCTTTATAAGTATTCTACATATAATAAACATTAACAATTTACCATACTTGATAACATATTCCTATAAAAAGTACTCTTATTAAAATATACTTTAAATATACTTAAAATATTTTTTATACTTATAATATATTGGAAATATACTAAAATGGTAAAAATTAAGTATAATTTAAGCATATGGGCGCATTTTTGGAATGTGACACACCTTTTACCTGGAATAATTGATTAGACTTAATAATTTAATATATATTGATGCACCTTTTATCTGGATCAATTGGTTAGATTTGTTATGTTCAATAAATATATGACTCAAAATCAGTATAATTAAGTCATGATTCACTAGAGATTGGCATAAAATTACTATATAAATTTGGGAGAAATTTAAACAACAATTAAACACATTAACTCGTGATCCAGTGATTAGATTTTGATTTCAAATCCATCCATGTTCTGAAAAAATAGTTTTTTGCAATTATTTCATGATCGACTGGACTAATTTCAAACATCATTTTTTTATTTTGAAGAGAGCATTGCGGGCTACAAAACAAAAAAATGATTATCAAAATCCAATCGCTGAATCACGAGTTAATGTATTTAATTGTTTGTTCAAATTTCCCCTAAATTTATATAGTAATTTAGAGTAATTTTGTGCCGATCTCTGGCAGATCATGTCTTAATTATATAAAAAAGTAATTTTGATATAATTTTAAAATATTATCAAGATAAGTTAATAATTTAAAGTATATGTTGCTTGTATAATTTATTAAATTGATCTGCAAAAGATTAATAAAGCTATTCCAAAAATACGCCCATATGGTATAATTTCAATATACTTAAAATATAACTTAAATTATAATTCATATATATTTAAATTATACTTAAATTTTACCTATTACAATATATTTTAAGTATATTTTAAATATATTATAAGTATAATTACTTTTTATTGGATACCTCATGCATATCTACATTTTGATTTGCCTGGCTCACTACATAATATAAAAATTGACTCATCTTGTTACAATACATCTTTAATATCGTTAGCGTAATATTTTTTTATATTAGAAATTAATAAATGCCAGAATTCGTATTCCTTTTCTTTATCTTGTTAATCAAGAAGCTTTTGAATTTTAAACATAAGATTATATAACAGAATATTTGAATTGTTTAACAACCGCTTTAAATAAGTAACTGATTCAACCCTAAAGCTGGCTATCATTTCTCCTGTAAAATGATACTTAGTATAACAATGAGCCCAATGTTCCTTTATTTCATAAAGACGTTCCATATAATTTTTCACTTTAGAATAGTCTTCTATAAATTTGTTAAAATGTTGTTGAAAAATATTTTTAATAATACAATTACAACAGCTATAAAAATCATGAATAAAACTTTGGTATTTGTTATTTAATAATTTTCTAAGATTCTTATTCAAGTTTTGAGAAATATGAAAAGCACAGTAAATCGGATAAGTAGACGTAAGTACTTGACGGATTGCTATGTTTACAGCTATATCAAAATCTGTGATAATAATAACAAGTCATATACCAGTAGCTTTAATAATATTGCTGAACATCCAAATATGCGAATTAAGGCTTTTATCGATTCATAAACCTTAAGCAAGTAATAGATTTTAGCGATCATTACTAAATTCAACAATCAAAGACAACGCCATACCATATTGATTAGTTTTGTGTGTTATATCATTTATGATGCAATCAGAATATTGTACTTATAGATGGTCCTGAAATTGCTTTTTTTAATTTTAGTTAGAAGCTAAAATCTGAAATGCTAAAATTGTTTTTTTAGTTTCTGAAATTAATTTATTTAATAGCCGAAATTTTATTTAAGTTTTTTTGAATTCTTTAACTTAAAATACATTAAATTATTTAATTATTTTATAATTATTTATATAAAAAATATTAAAAAATATCATAATACTGAAATTGCTTGCCAAAATTAGTTTTATGAAAAATCAATTTAGAGGTCATCTATAATTGTACCCAATCCTCAACTTGAGATAGCGTTATCCACAGCAAATAAGTTAAAGTATTATCTTTGTCCTAATCTTGATATACAACCTACTGAAAATTGACCTCCTTCTATCCATCAAGTCAATTTGAAATATCAGCAGCATCATTTGATAATGGATTCTTGGTCAGCCAAAATTTCTGAATAGCATTCATGAATATACTAAATGAGTTGAATATTTACATTCAAAGAACTTTTGTTGTGCTGTCGCTCTGAATTTGCAAGACACAGTCATAAATCAGATATCTTCAAGTATTAAATCGGTAAATTTCTTAAAGTCTTCAAATTCAATCATTAACACATTTAATAGATGATTATATTGATCAATGATTTTGTTGATAATTACAGAATTTTCAGGATTCTTTAATTTCAGACATGAAGCATTAATAATAAATGGATAATCATTTTTTTTTGTAGCAGTGTCTTTAGTTGAATTGGATTCGTAAATGCATTTATGAGAACAGATATATGTATAGCAGCGGATAACTTCCCCATTGTGATGTACACGATTTTTAATAATGCAAATCCTTGTTATTTGGCTTATACATTTATAAAATCTTCGCACTCTTCCCATAACCTAAATCTTTTTCCTGAATATAGTAATATGTGATCATTTTCATTAGATAAGATCCCTTCATCATTACTGTCATCTACAAAAAAAATTAAAAAATAAAAAAGGACAAAAGGATTAGAAATCTAAACCAACTATCCTTATCTTAACCTTAATTTACTTCAAATCAGCCTTATTTTAAAGCCAAAGTTCCTAATCTAACCAACTTCTTTATTCTAATTCTAAACTACTTCAAATCAACGTTATTTTAAGCCAAAACTCCTAACCTAACTAACTATCCTTAACCTAACCCTACACTACTCCCTAATCCTAAGTTACTATGAAGCTAAACATATCATGTGTAAAGTCCAAATTTTTAGTAGTTTCAACTACTTCTTCCATAAGGTAGTTTTTTACATTCAATATAAATAAAAGAAAAGGAAGGTTTACATTCAATATCAGCAAAAAAAAGAGAATATTAACGATAAATGGAGAGAAAGAACAATTGTGAGAAATACTGATTATCAAAAGCTTAATAATGAATACGTCATGTGACTATAGTATATTTACATCATTACACTTACTTAATTTAAATATTAAATAATTACATCAATACAATAATACATCATTACACAATAAAGATTACAAATCACATGACAAATGGGGACTGGCAACAAATCGCATTTGTGATAAATAATAATTTTCTATTAAAAAAATGTTTTTGCAATATTTTTCTTATTATTTTATTAAAAAACGTTGTAAAACATTTTTTCTTATTAAATATATTATTAAAAAACGTTTTGCAACATTTTTAATAAAATAATAAGAAAATCATTGCAAAATATTTTTTCTTATTAAATATATTATTAAAAAATATTTCGCAACATTTTTTAATAAAATAATAAGAAAAACGTTGCAAAACATTTTTTTATTAAAATATTATTAAAAAACATTTTCAATAAAATAATAAGAAAAATGTTGCAAAATGTTTTTTCTTATTAAATATATTATTAAAAAAACATTTTGCAAATTTTTTTAATAAAATAATAAGAAAAATATTGCAAAACATTTTTTTATTAAATATATTATTAAAAAAACAGTTTTGAATATTTTTTAATAAAATAATAAGAAATATATTGCAAAACATTTTTTCTTATTAAATATATCATTAAAAAATATTTTTGTAACATTTTTAATAAAATAATAAGAAAAATGTTGCAAACATTTTTTCTTATTAAATATATTATTAAAAAACGTTTTCACAACATTTTTTTAATAAAATAATAAGAAAAACATTGCAAATTATTTTTTTTATTAAATATATTATTAAAAAAATTTTTACATTTTTATTAAGAAAAAATGTATTTGTAACATCCTATTATATAACATCCTTTTTTTTGTTTTTTTTGTTTTTTTTTTTAGTATTTTAAAAACATATATTTTTCATAACTAATATTAATTTATATGTAAATTTTAATTTGGAAAACTTTTACTTAATGTACTAAAGACAGTTTCATAGACAAAATTTTAAGTTATAAGCAGTTTCTTGAAATTTTTAAAAAATTCTTTCATTTTGGTTACACGACTGATCTTTTGTTTTGATTTGCTAATTATTTACATTACACCTGATCTTAAATTTTAATTGGATAAAATTTAATGTTGTTACAAATAAGACACATAACAGGATGTTACAAATAAACTTATCCTTTTATTAAAATAATAAGGAAAACGTTATGAAATATTTTTTTATGAATGCAATCCAGATCTAAATCAGATCAGATCAGATTAACTCAGATTTAAATTGAATCAGATTCGAGTTTATTTGATTTGAATTCAAATCAGATCAAATCTAACTTAATTTGACTTAATTTAAAATCAGATTAGATTTAACTAAAATTTGATCTGATTCAGTCTGTTCAGAATACTATTCATAGATGCATTTCCAATCTTAATACTTTATTTTATTTAGTTTAGAATTATCTGTATGTTTTAGAAAAAAAAATATTTTAATTTTAAAAAAAAAACAATATACAAGTTAGAGTATGATAATATGGAGAGTATAGAGGCTATTTTTTATAAGACTAATTTATGACAACTATTACCTAATTTAAATTGATTTGCATTCATATAAAAGATAACGTAATACATTTTACCCATATTTCTTATAAATTATCTCCAGCCTTCAGACTTTAAGATAATATCAAAAGATCTGTTCCTATAAAAAAAGAAAAAAAAATGTTAGTACTTAGTAACACTCTTGTCTCAAATATAAAAAACTTCTTCTCTTTCCTTTTGAATTACCTCTAGGAGTAGTGTCAAAAGGGCGTTCCTAGCTATAAAAAAAAAGGAATGTTAGAAACTAATATTCTTATATCAAGATATAAAAAAAGTCTTTTCTAATTACTGCTTTAAAATATTCAGTAAACAAATCCAAGCAGCCAAAATATGTCTAACAATAAAGGTATAATTAATAATAAATTAAAAATAAAAAATAAAAAGAAAAAAATAAACTTACAGTAAATTTTATGTTTAGGAACATTTCTATCTTTCAAGAATTTTGTTAACTCATTTAACTAAAGGTTTTTATAAAATGAGTTTATATATTTTTTTTAAACGTTTACAACTTTGCATTTTTGTTAAAAAATAATTATTAATCAGTAAATCATCATATAATCATTACCTGTAGCTGTCAAAATTAATTTTTTAAATTTTCTGGTAAAAATGTGTAAATATATTATTACAAACTTATAAATAAAATTAATTTTCTGTACACATATCAGTGTCTGATATATATTAGATAACATATCAGGGACTAACAATTTAGATATTGGAGTTCTAATAATTTATATTTTTATGCATAGTTGAAATGCTGTGCATCATGATGATATATCAGATACCTGATATGTTAATAATATATAATAATACCTGATATGTATCTGATTAATCACTAATATATAAGTACCTGATACACCGCCCGGACAAAAATATCCAGACACCTTCAGAATTTACTAATAAAACATATTGAAATAGCTTTTTTTGAAATCTTCAGTGATCGTCAAATATCACGTGATTGTTTATGAAAATATATAATTTTGGAAGCTAAATGATCGTGGTTTTCAATAAAATAGTGTTTAAAATATGCAAAGTTTCTTGATTATTTTATAGGCAACTTTAAAACTACATGAATGAACTTTTATTAATAATTTATATATAACTTTTGTATGCAATGAAGTTATTATTATTATTATTTTCTATGGAGATAAACTTAAAATTCTTTGAACTTTTTTTCAAAACATTTATCTAATTAGCTTTACAAATAGTAAAATTTTAATAACAATATTATAAAAAAATAAAGTGTTACATCAGTTCAAAAAAAAAGCCTTTTTATATGCTTTATTAATAAATTCTGAAGGTGTCTGGATACTTTTGTCTGGGCGGTGTATGTATAGGATAGATCATTTTTTGACCAGTGAATGGAAATCAATTATTTGCCCTATAAAAAAAGAAAATCTGGAAAATATACTGAAAAAACAGAAAACATCCAGATATGTATGGAAAACATCTAGATACGTACAGA
The DNA here is from genome assembly GCA_021464525.1 of Rhizophagus sp. LPA8_4_AMF. Taxonomy (NCBI): domain Eukaryota; kingdom Fungi; phylum Glomeromycota; class Glomeromycetes; order Glomerales; family Glomeraceae; genus Rhizophagus; species Rhizophagus sp. LPA8_4_AMF. Next base: position 6,786 of record JADRCO010003023.1, read on the forward strand.
AAACATCCAGGCATGTATGGAAAATGTACCAAATTTTGAAATAACTCAAAAGTTAAGTCATTTTAAAATCTGGTATATTTTTCATATACGCCTAAATGTTTTCCATATGTATCTGGATGTTTTCCATTTTTTCAGTACATTTTTTGGATTTTCTCTTTTTATAGGGCTGATATGTTGCCTATTCAATTTAACAAATAAAATCTTCAGCCAGTTAAAAGTAATTTAAAAAGAGCAAGTATTGAATTAGACAATTAAAAAAAGTTGAAACTGAGCTTCATCAAAACATTAAAGAATTATAATAACTGAAGAAGAAAAATAAATCTTAAGTTGCTTATTACAAAAGAAAACAATACCTACAGATATTGAAATTAATGAAGTTTTAAGTAAACTGTCATAAGAATGAAATGTTCAATATGTTAAATAGACTATATCTTTTTTTTTGAATAATTTAAAGGTAATAAAATTGGTTTGTAATATTGAAGAAGTGCATTTCTATTACAAAAAAATGTTTTTATTTGTATAAAAAAATTTAGTGAATAAACAAACTAACTTTATAAGATAAGGTAAACATAACTAGAATACCTTTTTATATATATTTCAGTTATTTTTAATGTTTAACAACTTGAAATTAAAAAGAATCTTGAAAAAAAAAACCAAAATAATGAAAAAAAGTTTAAATATTTAGAATTTCTATTTAATTAATCAATGTTCAAAAAAATGAAGTTAATATCTAAAATGGAAGTCAGGAATTGATTTTCTATAATAAATTTATGATGTTACATCATATTTAAATAAGTTATTATTGAATAAAGTTTTAAAGATTAATGTTACATAAAATATAACAATTAGTAAATTGGTGTAACTGGATTTATCTGGTAATTGTTATTTATATAAAAAATATTAAAAAATATCATAATGCCGAAATTGCTTGCCAAAATTATTTTTATAAAACATCAATTTAGGAGCTAATTCTGCCCTTTACTAATAATTTTTACCTTACTTTAATTTTTAATTTTATTGGTTAATAAGTTTAAAAAAAGAAAAAATTATAATAACCTTTCATTTTTAGATTTAATTTATCTATTTAAAGTAGGATTTTTACAAACTTTTATATATAATTTTACTTTAAACCTGTAAATAACCTCTATTAAATATAAGCGAGTTTTTGTTTTATCTTACTAAATAGCAAGATATTTAATAAAATATATTTTCATTAATTTTGTAGTATATATTTAAAATTTGTATTATGTATATATTAAATATTAATATCTATAGGATATCTATAATTTTAATTAATATTTTTATTTAAAAATTTATTTCAAGTTATTTTTTTAATAATTTTTTTTAAAAAACTTTTTAAATATTTGTTATTAAAATTTTTAGATAAGTTTTTACAATTTCAAGAAGCCAGCATTTTTATAATAAAAGAAAAAAAAACATTAAAAAATGTTTCTAAAAATAAATTAAAAAAAGATATAGCACCTTACTTTACTTCAGTGTTGGCACTTGACTGGTTGACCACAGCCAAATGCCAATTCAACCTTAATAAAGTATTAGTATTTTGTTATTTGACTAAAAATTGGCTAAAATTGACCATTGGTCATTTTGACATTTTGGCCAGTCAAATTGGCCAAAAAAATTCTTAGGCATGACCAAATGCCAATACTACTTTACCTTATCAAAACTTTCCAATCCAAGAGTCTGGTATTTCTACAAAAAGAAGAAAGAATGCTAAAAATATTTCTTAATTAGTATATATTACTCACTTCAATTTATCTGATGTTCTATTTATTCAAGTTCAGTTAGTGTTTTACAAAAGGAAATACAATTAACTCTCTATATAGTCACATGTTTGGGACAGTCAATATTTGGTGACTATAGGTTAACACAGTATAGTAGCTATTATCTTTATTAAATTTTTATAAAAAGTAACATAAAATAAAATAAAATTATGAACAACAAAATATAAAATAAAATTAAAAATAAAACTAAATAATCTTCTAACAAAAAATTTACACTAAAAAAATAGAATAAGTAAAAATAAAATTTATATAATGAAAATAAATGCCAAATCATACCCATAATAAATTATAATTATAGTAGACGTAACTATATTAACTATCTAATGATAATTAAATCCACCTAAAAGATCGAAGAGACATCTTGCCAAAACTGCTAAATAGAATACTGTTAGACATCTCGTAAAATCTAAAATATGATTAATCTATAATAATTCTTAGGTAATTGAAGAGGAAACCCAATCAACATGGGTAACTTTAGAGAAAATACGAGGTAGAGAAGGTAGAGTAATGGTCAGAGTGTACAAAGCATGTGAGGAAGAAGAGAAACCAGAGTATTTTAAAGATTGAGAAATACTGAATGGTAATGTTTTTTATTAAAGCAATCCAAAAAAACATTGCAAAAATGTTTTTTAATAAGTAATATAATTTTAAAAAAACGTATGTTGCAAAAATATTTTTTTAATTAAAAATACTTTGAAAAAACGTTTTACAATATTTTTTCATTAAATTATTAGAAAAATGTTGCATAAACATTTTTTTAATTAAAAAGACTTTAAAGAATGGTTTGCAATATTTTTTCATTAAATTAATTAGAAAAATGTTGCATATTTTTTTAATTAAAAATACTTTGAAAAAACGGTTTACACCATTTTTTTGTTAAATTAATTAAAAAATGTTTCGCAATGTCTTTTTTCTTAAATTGGTTTGGTAAACTAGTAGAACTGATGTCAAAACTAATCAGGTAAATTGCAGAATTGCAGATCATTAATCGCAATTTGATTCTAAAATCCACAATATTGTGGATTTGATCAATCAATTGTGGCACCATCCTTATCTGTAATGCAAGTATGATATGTCAGAGTGAAAGGATAAAGGTCTGAACCCAATGTTTAAGTTTTTCTAAAATTAGGAGTTTATTAAAAAGAAGTTGAGATTTGAAGATAATGAAGCGAGAGTTTATTTGCAGTGAACGAGTCATCAAAATGAGGAGAAAAACTGTATACACAAAGAGTAAGATCTCAATCTATAAAGATAGAAAGGGATGAAGCTAGGTGATGGAGAAATAAAAAGTGAACTAAGCTCAAGAGATCCAAATATAGAATCTGTCTACCTTCTGAAAAATAGTTTCTGGTGATTATCTTGTGATCCAGTAATTGGATTTTAATGAATTTTTTTTGTTTTGTAGCTCTTAAAGTCCTCTTTAAAATAAAAAAAAGTTCATTAAAATCCAATTACTGAACTACAAGATAATGCTTTTAATTGTTTTTTAAAAATTTCCCTAATTTTATATAGTAATTTTCATTATTTTTACTGTTTCTTAGGCAGATTATGAATTAAATTTAATATTATTAAATATTTATTTTTTTTATTGCATAATAAGTATAAATTTTTAATGTTCATTAAATATTACTATTTGGTAAACATAAGGTTTTATTTAATTTAATTTCATAATGATAATATTTTTAAATAAGTGTTTTAATTTATTTTTTTATTTAAAAACTAAATAAAATAATTTATAATGTATATATATAAATATAAGATTAAATTTATCTAAATAGATAATATTATATAATTAGGACCCTAGACATCTCATATATAACTTATAACTGATTTGTATAGATTTAAGCACTTTTTGCTCCTTTTAAAATCAATATAATCTGCTAAAAATCTAATTATAACTACTAAATTTATATGTAATTTGCTAAAATTTAGAATATGACTTCATAAAATTTTTAAAAAATTTTCTATATAAAATAAGCTTAAAATTAATCAATTAGTGTAAAACTTTTATTGTAAAAGAAATTTTTTTTAAAAAAAATACTTTAATTATTTTCACTTTCTACTTACCTTCCGTTCCTGACCACCCACTCTTAAGAATTTTAGTTCATTATATAATTTTTATCTTTACACAGATGCGTATACAGAATCTATATGCAAAATGCGAAAAAATGTGACATGTCATGCATTTCTGAAATTAAAATTACGCAATATATAGATTATTGTAATTTTACCGTTATAATTAATTTGCATTAAAATAACAGTATTATTAATAAAAGACAACTTTATTATTATATATTTTAACTGTGTTTAATATGTTTATCGCATTTTTACACATGTTAAATTAATAAAAAAATATATATATATATTATATCAAAAATAGGGTTAATTTGCTCAAAAATACATGATGACTTTATAAAATTTAACACAATTTGCAAAAGCTCAAAAATATGACATTTTGCTAAATTTGGCTGAATTTGCGAAAAGTTATTTATGAGTTATATTATACATGGCCTGGTAATTCTATATTTATGTATAAATACATAATTTGTAATCCTGGTAATTAATTACCAGGATTTTTAAAAAATATGTAAATACGTAAATAATTATGTTACGCGCAAATAATTATGTAAATCTGGCCAGAATTAAGATTTTAGTTAAATTATATTTAATATGTTTTAGTTTTTAAATCGTTTCTCCATCAATATTGATTGTAGAGACATGATCTTACCACCATTCGATTCGTCTTGATGAGACGATTTGAATGATACCAAAATCATCGAAATCTGATCACTAGATCA
>JADRCO010003024.1:0-11383 GCA_021464525.1 Rhizophagus sp. LPA8_4_AMF
TGTTTTTGATTTATTCGACTTTTTTCATTTTTGTTATCCATTTTTGGTTATGATCGGCAAAATTCATTCATTCATATGTAAAGTCAAAAACAATATTCAAAATCCACTTTCTTTTCTTAAGTAAACTTGCAGAACGGGTCAAAATACATTTATTTTATGAATTTAAAGTTTTACATTAATCTTTTTTTATAAAAAACTTAATCTAATCAAAATTTTCGAAGTCACGTGATTTGACTCCGCTTTAGACGACCCCCAAAAAAGGAAATTTTGTCTCCCTATAAAAATCAGAGAAAGTGTCACACAAGATTACACTGAGTTCCAAAAAGGAAATTTTCTCATCAATCACTTAGTATTATTCATGTCACGTGACCTGTATTAGTAAAAAAAAAATTAAAAAATTGTCGGATAAATCTGTCATTATCCGTCATCCGGTTTATCTGATCTGTCAATGATCCATCATCCGATTTATCCAGTTTTTTTAACGGATATCCGTTATCCGGCGGATAATGGCTAATCGGATTGGAACACTAACCGTTATAAGATTTCTTTTGAAAAATTTTACATATCAATATTACTTTTAGATTTTGCCAACATATTAATTCCCCTTCAAAATTTTAATTATATTCAAAATCCATTTATTATTATTGGTCAACTTTCATATGTAATAATTTTTAATTAGATATAATCTATACATTTTTTTAATATAAATGTCCTGGTAAATTAAAATCTTACATAATAAGTCTTTCCAATTTAATAAATATTAGTTTAAATTTGAAGGGGGGATTCCAATTTACATTTCTATAAACGAAATGAAAAAAATTTAATACAAATCATTATTAAATAAATTTATTTATTATAAAGCTTACTTTAATTTTAAAAATGTCGAAATTTGCATGTTTTATTGGGTTAATGATTATTATATTCCATTTTTTACAAGTTAATCGTAAAATGATTCTTTCTTTCTCACTTGAAATAATAAGATCTTCAAAATCGTCACCGATCCTCATTAAATTAACTTATCAAATATTTGAATTAATATTTCTACAGGTAAATATTGAACAATGTCTGTTTTGCATTGTTTCGTGTTCTTTGGTGTATTATCAATATTAAAGATGGAGGGATGTAATCGAAAAAATCTTGCATTGTTGGTAAATCGCTGCTATTATTTGAGATGAATTTTAAAAGTTTTAGTTTTTTATAAGGAATTTAGATAAAGAAATATTAGTGAATTTTTTTTTTCTTTTTACCTGAAAATACTCAAAAAAATGTAAGTTTAAATAATAGATCACTACGGTTGTTTTTTTTCAACTCAAAAAGTAATAAGAATCTATAAACAGAATATTGCGATATTTTTTAATTTTTAATTTCCATCTTTAAGAACAAAAACTCAAAAACTAAGAACAGATCATTTGATCATTTGATAAATGTTCGTTCATTTGTGTCAGCTGCATAATTTTTTTGTACCATCTGCACCATTTGATTGTACGTTTTTGTATTATCGATTCAGAAACAATGAAAACGAACCGATAAAAAAGATAAGATAATTATATGGCTTTAAAAGAAATATATTATTGAAAGTAGTTGACAATCAATCAATCATCTATCATCATCCATTCTGATAAGCTGGATCGGGTTATACGCGCCCGTTTATAAGATTACTTGTTCTCGTCTATAATTAATTTCCCACCAAGTATAAAAATATATTTTCTATTGGTTCTATTAATAAATCAAAAAAAAAAATCACTGTCCCTTTTTTTCAAAAGCAAGTAGTCAAGTACCCTCAATATTGAATTGGGCCATAAATCTATGAATTTCTATTTTGAATAATTCTCGGTGAAATAATTGTTTTTAAATCAATAAATATGTCACGTTGTTACATCTTTACAACATGTTGTTGTTTTAATTCGTTATCCATATACTTAGTTGCTGTAGAAGTATTCTTGAATTTGCCTTTCATCTATTATTCAAGGGCAACTTATTAAAGAATGATTCAATTTACGCAGCACAAATTATACATAATATAATATCTAATTCTTTTCGGATTTAAAGGCAGTCGACGCTTTTGCGAACGCATATTCTACTAAATCATGTTATTAACACAACTACTGCCTTCAAGAATTCTGTTAATTCTTTTCTTTGGTGTCATTGATTGGTCAAAATCGAAAATCCTAAGAACACAGATTGAATAAGTCAATAGCTTCGTTGGCTTTATCTCCATGACCATTTTTCCGAAAGGTGGAATATTCAAGTATCCCCTTGTAATGACCTGGTAGCTCATTGAATTAAAAATCAGTCCAATAAAAGAACAAAACATGTTTATTAACAATATACTTTTTTTAATAAATTAACTAATATATATCATTGTCAAATGTTGATTGCATTTTTAATGCGCGATGCGGTGAAATGACTTTAAAATATCTAACCCATTCACGTAATATAAATTGTATAATAAATCCCACGACCAAGGTCCGCATTATGATATGATATTTGTAGTTGGGATATTTTATTGAGTAACGACTTTTTTGCTTTCTCTCTAGTATTGAACAACTCGATTACATCATCTGATTCATTTTTCCACATTTTGCCATTAAATTTTAAATATTGGTGAAAAAGAATTTTTATTTTTGCGGCCTACTTTGCCATAAACTCCAATATTCAACAATCGCGTGTTGGTTTCTCCTATTATGCATACTTTATCTCTAAAGCCTGTGTAATTTCTGTATTTAGCTCTGTTGTTGCTTTTAACACTCATATTCTCTATTGACGCCTTTGGTGTTTTTGAAAACGTATGTTGTAAGTTAAGCATTCGTTTGCATTTTCTTTGATTATTCCCTCTCCCCCCTTTTTACTAGTTTCGACGCGTTTTTGATATGTGAATTAAATAAGATCTATACATAATCCCAATGTAGGCTATGGACCATAAATTGAGATCACCAATTAGGTCTTAAAAAGAGCATTTAGATCCGTATCTACCTAGGATGCTGAATGTACGAATGTATCCATGGTCTAAATTCAATATCCGTAATTCATATAAGATTAAAAAAAATTGAACGTATAATCTGCATCAATGTTATCCATGTATAGCATGGATACAACTCGGTTTCATGCTATTCCAGTCCATAAAAGCAAGGAAAAAAAATTATTAAAAATTATTAATTATTAAAGTAATTTCAAAAAAAAAAATATCCTCTCCCATACTTAAAAGTTCAAAATCCAAACCCTAAAGTCCAAGGTACACCAGTTCCTAAAAGAAAAGATTTACAAAATATACAAATATAATATATTTTAAATATCAAAATTAAGAGTTCCAAGAGTTGGTTTCATTTCTAAAAAAAATTTCATTGCATAACCAGGTTTTGATTATCTGCATGTCCATGGATTATCCACGGATCACACGGATTATCATACAAAATGAATATCAAAGGCATTTTCGATCGATTATACTTTTCCTTTAAATTAGCCTTTTTTTTTCTGGGCGGGCGTCGGATGATAGTACACTGTAGATGCAGCTGACGCGGGTATTACAAGTATTAATGTAACGAGAAGGAGAGAAGTCCGTATGGTCGCGTAAGTTTTTTAATTTTTTTTATAACTTAAGAGAAATATAGAATATTAATTATTTATTGAAATCTAATATTTATCTTTTAGAGTATAATTAAAATTAAGAAAGATAATTAAGAGGTTTGTTCAGTGCGGAATTCTATTAGAAGTTGAAGATCAAATCCGAAATTTTAAGCCTGAGAAAATTTAAATTTTAAACCCTGAATTTGTTCTTTCAAGACCAACCCCGTTTAGTATTAATTGTATGATCATGACTATGATGCAACGCATTGGAGAGGATATCACTGTATAAGATGTTGAATGTCTTTTCCGCCTTAAATAGAGCTGTTGAGATTGTCCGAATTGTCATGTAAATGTTAATTATTCAGTGAACAATTGAATTTGAATTTTACTAATTATATTTTATCATAAAATAATTACTTTTCTTAATATCAGTTGCTGGTCAATCAGCATAGCAGAATTTCCATTCATCGATAAAAAATATATTACTTTATCTGCTATACAAATCTTGTCAATTCAACAGAGATCCAGTGAGGTCCAGTGAGGTCCAGGGTTTGAAGGGATCCGAATACTGTTAAAATTAGTTTGGAGAAGAGTTGAAAAGGTACTGATAGAATATGACAGGTAAATTTTTAAAATACATATTACGTATTACATTATATAGAAAGACAAAATTTATTAGTTACTTAATGATATATATATATACTCTCTCTGGGTAACTTAGCCTCTCAATGTCATGTCATATTACGATACACTGGCAGGAAGAGAGATCTTTCTATTTGGGCCGTTAGTCACATTGAGGTAGTCCAGAACAAAACATGGATTTAAAGCTGAAGGGGTGTGTGTTATATAATTAATTATATTTGATCACACGCGAAAAAGCATCAATCATTATTTTAAATTGCAAAATTATTAAATTCAGAAAGAATTAAATTATATAGATGTAAGTTCCGTAATAATATTTTATTTTATTTTTTTTTTTTAACATCAAATCAGCATCAGTATTACGTTGGGCGAAGGATTCTTAATGACAGCTACATCACAAAATTTTTTCAACGCAAGTTTTGTTGTGACATCTTAATTGGTTTTAATGGTTCAAATTTTTTAGTTTTAGTTTTAATCTTCTTTAATAAGAATTAACATTTTAGAGTATTATTGGTTAACAGTTAAGAAGAATTTTTAATTTATTTTATAACTAATGCAATTTTAGTAATAGTAAAGGGTTGCTCACACGATTTATTAGTGGTTAAAGTTGACGACTTATTTGATAAAATTCAGTATTCCACAGCTCGTACGTGCAACTTTCATCGCATACGGCTCAAAGATAATATTTATTTATACTTTATATTACAAGTTGGTTTTATTATATGATGAAGACAAGTTATATATCACCATTCAATCAATTTAATCCTCGATTTTAAACAATCTGACATTGAAATTATAACAAATTGTTTGTGATTCAATTTTAATATTGACACATATGTCCGATTTATGTGACAAAAGATCTAATAGATTTCAATTGGTTTATCTTTATTATAGATTGTTTTGTGAGTCTGAAATTTTCGTCTCAATGCTTCCAATGGTCGTTTTGTGAAGACTGGATTTTTTTGCCAATAGAGAAAGAAAGAGCCACTCTTATTATAATTATAAAATGAACGTAATTCATCACATTGGAAATTCTGTGTTGATTATCTTTGCTGGTATGGCGTTAACGGTCAATTCAATAATGAATCCGTGTTGTGGATAGCACGAGAAATAATTTTATAATTATGAAGAAGTTTTACTAAGAACTTCAATAGGAAAGATCCTTTTTCTTCAGTTCATAAGGTTCGCTCACGTTAATGGCGAAACTTTTGGTTAAAGAGCTATTGGATTGTTTGAGAATTGGAAATAAATTAATTTCCTATATAGCGTAATAAGGTTTCATTCTTGCGTAACAATTGGGTTAAATGCGCTTTTGTACTGAACAAAACACTGTCATCACTCATCTCCGTATTTGGAAATTGGTTATCTTCAAAAAATTTAAAAAAGCCAACATATTTACATAACAGATAACATTCGTATCATGACGCGTATGACGCGACGCGTTTATTGGCGTGGTGACCCATGTGACCAGATCTTATCAGTATTTAAACTAGTTTTCAGCAGTTTGTTTTTACTCAGATTGAAATTCAGCAATTTTGCTTGTTTTTCGGCAATTTTTTTTTTTACCTTCTTACCACTCCAACTGTTTTTACAACTCGTTTTTTTAATACTGAAAGAAATTCAGTTTTTGGCAGCTTTTACCAGTTACCATTCCAATAAATTTCAGCCATTCATACTTGTTCTCGACAGTATTTATCAACAAAATGTCTCCTATCCGTCCTATCCGTCGACGCACAACACTTAAAAGACTCACTAAACCACGCAAAACTAGCAGGAATGTTGACGACTTAGTACGTGTTTTCTTTAATTATTTTATCGCTTTATTTATTTTTTAACGCATTTATCTTTAAACCAGATTTATATGCACTGTAAGTCCTTTCTCCAAAGGCTAGTGCAAAGAGCTAACTCTGAAGCAAAAACCGACAATACAAATGTAATCGAGAGAAAACACGTAAAGGCTGCTTCAGAGGTGAGTCAAAATTGTGAACTGAATATTTTAACTTTAAATATATTACTCTAATATAATGCCTTTATCTAAATAGAAGATTTTACAGGAGCTCCGAGGCACCAAAAATGATAATTAATAAAATTTTTCCCAAATTTGTCAACTTCTTAATTATATTTAAGTGCACCACACACATAATCAAACTCCAACCGTAATATGTAAAATTCCGAAATTTTCGTATCAAATGTTGATATTTTATACTGATTGTGCACCATTCAATAAACAAATATTTTTTGATGCATGGGTTTAAACAAAATATTACATAATTTATTATCTTTTTTTGAGAATCAGTAATATTTCTTTTTAAATATCTTTGGATTTGTCCAAAGTAGCTTATTCACAATTTTTATACCTTAAATTTGCTTTAATTAACCTAAAAAAAACATTATTTCAATGTCAAATTTTGAGTTTTTATTTAATAAATCTATATAAGATTATATCAGGCAGTGCTTAAAATAGAAATTGTATTTTACCAGTCAAGAATCTGGAATAAAATTATTTTACCGATCAAGAAACCAAATGAAAGTATTTTGCTGGATTTTCTAAAATTTACCGGCCAAATAAATTTCAAGCAAAAAAAAAAAATTTATTTACTCTTTATTAAAAAAAAAAGAATATTTATTGAAAAAAATTCAAATTCTTCTTTTGCAAGCACTATTCCAAATTTGTAATGCTCTAATAAAATCAAATTCAGATAAATCACTTTCTTTTAAACCAAAAATGTAATGTTTCATTATTTAATGAATTTCTCAAATCAGTTTTTATCAAATTTTGCTTTGAAAATCCACATTTACAATCAACTGATGAAAATGAAATAGAATATACAATTTCAAATTATCTTGGTACAGTTAAACCTCCATAAGTGCATTCTCTATAAATGTACACCCTCCACAAATGTACCTTTTATCTGGTTTCAACTTGGGCCTTAGTGCTAAATGCACGTTTTTTATATATATATATTCTGTAAATGCACGTTTTGTAAAAAAATTTCATATAATTACTTATAAAATTTTTGTATTACCTTAATTTTAGAGTAATATTATATAAATTTATATGTATCTATAAATGCACACCCTCTCTAAATGCATATTTATATCTGGTTCCAAGGGGGGGTGCATTTATAGAGGTCTGACTGTAGTAATAATTCAATCTTTATATTTACAAATATTATTACTAACTTCCTTTTTATAAAATCTAATGAAATGTTTAATTTTTCTTACCATATTTTGTAAGTTCTTCTTTACCATTTGGCCAGTTTACATAATCAAGTATTTTTATTGAATTAAGTAAAGGTCTATCAGGTAATCTCTCTTGTACTTCTGAAATAACAGCTGATGCAAATGATTAATATCAATAATTAAATCTGCTTCATAATTTTCATTTCAAATTAATTAATGTGCACTAATATTGCAATTATCTTCTGTTATATTTAATAAGAATTTCTTTAAATTTTCTTCAAATAATAATCTTCCATTATTATCATAACTCAAAAATTCTTGTTAAATTTTTCTAAAAGTTAATTCTATAACAGGATCTATATTAGATATTTGAATATTTTTTGTTGAAAAATTTTACTTAAAGTTGAAAAATAACCAAGTATATCCCATAAAAAATGTAAAAAAGCAAGAAACTTCCAATTCCAAATTTCTGTATATAAAGAAATAAAGTTTGTTTTTGAGAATTATTAGTATTTGTTGTTATTATTTTCAATAATGTATTCATTAAAGATTTAAATAAAAGACATAAATTTTTGATTGCTTCATACTAAGAAAGCCATCAGACTTTATAAATTTGTTTAATTTTCAAAATTGGATATTCTAATATAACGATTTCTATTTGTACACGGGTGTTCAAACACAGATTTCTAAAAAAGTAAATTTTCTATGCAGATCATTTAATGTTGGACAGAATTAAGTTTTAACGAAAAACAGAAGAAAAACAGAATTTGTTAAATAAATCAAAATTGATATTCAAAACCAACTTTGACACTCTAAGTAAACTTATAGAGCAGACAAAAATACATATATTATTTCTTCCTTTTAAAATTATATTTATTAGAAATTTTTATATATAAATTTTTTTATGAAGTCACGTGATACGTGTATGAACACCCAGTGTAAATTAAGAAATTTTCTTCTAATATTTCTTGATATTTATGTAAAGTATCTACTCTTTTACTAGAATTAGAAAAAAAACTATAAACTGACTTTATAATATATTCAATATACTTGCAAAAATTTACTTTTTTTCTGCTGAATTGCAAGTTAAAGCTAATCTATATACAATGCAATATGTTATGAATAAACATTTATTTCTTTTTTTAATCCTTAATGCTACTTCTGTTGACTTTTCTAATATAACACTTGCCCTATCTGAAGCAAATAACATAAGCTTATTTGTTAAACCTTTAAAAAAAAATTATATTAATTATATAATTAAATATTAATTATATATATTAATTTAAAAACTTGTTTTTTTTATCAAATAAATCAATAATTGCTTCAAAAATAGTTTTTGAATCTTTACTTTTTAGTTGAGTAAATTTAAAAATTAAATTTTAATCTTTCTGTAAAAATAATACTTGATATAGATAATAAGATGAGATTCATATGAAATATCTGTATTTTTGTCAATTATACTAAATGCAATAGCTTTAACTAATTCTTTTCAGATAGTTTTTTCAATTGAATTTGAAATAGCAAATAATTTTTACATTCAGGCACATTATTTTCATAAGTAATTGTATTAAAACCTGATATTAATTGAAGATATATAAGAATTCTACAAAGTTTTATGATTTCAGATAATTTGTTTATGAAATATTGTTCTTTGCTATTCAAAAAATTATTTTCATTAAAGTACAAATATGATTTTAAGTCTTATTTATTGAATTATTTGAAACTTTAATAAATTCTACTCGTTAATTATTAATTACAGTATATAAAATATTTTTAAATAAAAAAATTATTACCTTCTCTTTCAAATTTTTAGCTTTTTATGGCTTTGACATTGTGAATAAAACAGGATTCTGAACATCTTTTATATAATGGCTTATAAATAACATGTAATAAAATTTATTTTTTGTATTAACTCAATCAATATTTATACTAGAAATATAATTTTACTATTATTGGATTCCTCTCATTGAGATGAATCCAACATTATAAAAATTCAATTACTGGATAGTTTAAATGTAAAGGTATATAGAATAAGAAAATTTGAAAACTCTTTTGTAATATGCAATTTTGGCTAAAATTTACATATAAACTCTATGCAAACTCAAATGTGAGTTGTATAAGAGATATTTGGGATTTTAATAGAACATTAAATTTTTTGATCTATCATATTTTAACCACTTATAAATTTTAACCATTCATTTTAAAAACCTTCAGTTTTCTTTTTTAATATAAGACACATTTTTTTTTTAAAGTTCTAATTTTTTGTACTTATTAATTATTATTTATTAACATTTAATAACTTAATATAACCTTTCAAAACTGAATCTATATTGCTAAATTCATTATCATCAATTTTATCCATATCTTTATTGGAAATTTTTGGTTTGAAAGATTGTTCAATAGATATTTTGCATAAATTTTACATAAAAAAATCAAAAAAATTCTAATTATCAAATTGTTGATAATTTATTCATATAATAATATATATATGTCAATATACAAAAAATTTACTAGATAAAAATCCAAATTTTTTTTGAAAAAAAATCCAGTGCAAAAAATTTTTATCAGGGATTTTTTAAAAATTCTGGAATTTATAGTATTATTTTAAGTACTGGTATAATTATTATTTTCTTGTATTACTGTTTTGATCTTCTAATTTCCATTAGTTAATTTTTCTTTTTTTTCTTTAAATACATATTATTTTGTATTAATTATAATTTTGCATATATAAGTAGTCTTTGTAGTACAATAGTAATTTGTTTAGCAATAAGACTGTAACCATAGGCCACAGTTGTCTACAATAAAGATTGAATGAGGACAATATTTATTATATAGACTTGTTGTAATATTTTATTTTTTATATTTTTTATATATTCAGATAAGTCTGATTTTAGTAAAATATTATAATAAATTATATACTTTTTTTCTGTTTTAGAAACAAATTATAAATTAAAATAAAAAATATAAATTATAATGTATAACAGATAAGCTGAGATATAGCTATATTAACATATATTAATTAAAAACACCAGTTATTTTTAACATGGAGTATCTTTTATACTTCTGGATTTACATAATTTATTTACCTATACCTCAATAACTTTTCTGTTATTTTTGTTTGAAGAAGAAATGTGCCAATAAAATTTAGATAAAGTATTTTCGCTAATATTAAAATTCATTCCTTTTAGTTCTTTAATCATTATTTTTATGATAAAAAAACCTTTTTTCTCATTGAATAAAAAAGTATATTCACTTTACAAAATATCTTTATTACAGTCAACCCTTGATATAGTGAACCCTAAGTTCTGAACTTCAACTTTGCTATAAGGCTATAATGAAAATTTTAAGCAATTTGATTGACTACTTCACTATAACAAGGGTAAATTAATTATAAATGTACTCAAAATTCACTATATCAAGAATTCGCTATATCAAGGGTTGACTGTATTTTTATAAGAATAAGGATATAATTAAAATTACCTACCAAAACTCTACAGGCTATTGTCAAAATATTGAAACTAAAATCTATTATAATGCTAAAATGCCAAAATAGTTTTGATATATCAAAATTATCAAAACCTAAAAATACTACATTTTACTTAATATTTCTGCATTCAATAATCATAAACTGAAATGATGTGCTATAGCTTGTTGAAATTGTCTCATAATTATGAGTTGAATGGTGATAATATTATCTTTTTATGACATTAGAAAGTCACAGGAAAAATGATCATCAAATATACATCAGCCACTTGATGTACATCATAAACTAATGCTGAACATCAGACCCTGTGATGTATTACTAATGTTACAACCATTCGATGTTTATCACCAAATCAAAATGTTCATCACTTGTACATTACAATATACATAATTTTTATTATACAATATCGTTTAATAAATAAATATTGAAATATAAATAATATTAATTATTTAAAATATACTTGCCACCCATATAAATGGGATTGGGAGAATCCCATATCCCATCCCACCC
>JADRCO010003025.1:0-11373 GCA_021464525.1 Rhizophagus sp. LPA8_4_AMF
TTTCCATTTGACATTGTTGTATTAAATTATCAATATCATTATTTCCAGATGTCCAGTTTGAAAATTTTGATTCTAAATAATTTCGAACACAAAATTCACAGTATAATGTAGCTAAACATTCATCATGACAATTTTCACAAATTCTTTTTGTTCCTTCATTATCAAAAATTTTATGATAGTCAAAATCTTCATTTAATAATTTTATTGCATATGATTTTTCATCTTTTGTAAGAGATTTGTCAGCAAGAATAGTTTGTTGTCTAAATTCAATTCGTTTGTCTATGGTATCTTGAGCATCAAAATCTGTTAATGCATATGCTCTATCAAGTGCAGCAATAACTATGTTTCCTCGAATAGTAGTCATTATGAGATAAATGTTTTTATTAAAAATAAAATTTATGGATTGACAAATTCCGGAGCGAGTTTCACAAAATTTCGTAAACAAAGAAAATATGTCGTGTTTGATTAGACGAGTTAATTGTCACGCTAATGCATAATATAATAAATATTGTACGATACAGGTGATAAATATAGTGATGATTAATGTGGTGAACTTGCAGGTGCAGGTGCATAAATCAAAAAACGTCAAACAAAGAATGGCCAATCATGTTATTGAATTTCTAAATCACGTGAGTCACGTGAACCAAAGAACTTAACAGTTAACGAAACAAACTGTAAAAAGAGAAGATTACGTAATTTGAAAATTTAATATTACACACAAGATTTGTACGTTTATTATTGCAGAATATAAGTGAACAAACTAGTGAGAATTTCTATTATAACTTGATTTATATCAAATGAGATCATTTTCAAACAAATTCTCTAAAGTGATTATTAGACAAATTACAGTTTAGTAAAGTAGTTGGTGCTTTAAATTAAGAAATTATAACATTCGAATTAATTATATATAAAAATAATCCACTGTCGACTAATAAGAAACCGTGGTTTTAAGTTAAACAAGTCGCACGCGGGTCCCACTACATCATAACTCTATACAGTATCGTTGACATGCTTTATATTGTTTCTGCTATATTACAAAATTATAAAATAAATTGGAAGAAAAAAAAGAAAAAAGGTTTGCAAATTTGTTTATAAACAAAATAATTCTACATGTCTCAGAATTAGTACTTATAAATTATAAAAAAGGTACGTCAAAAATTAAATTTTTTTCTGATATAAAATTTTATAAAAATATATATACATATTTTATTAAAAAAATAATTCGCATTTCAAAAATAGTAAACTGCGCAATATATACGTCGCTGAATCACGTGCCCGAGCTTTTTTGCTGTGGAAGAATAAATTGTATTATCTATGCAACATATGCTGCGTTGTATCACGTTGGTACTACTATATAGCACTGAACTATCCAAATGGATAATCAAATAGGGGATATAATAAACATGTTCGTAACTCTGAAAAGATTAGATAATTCAAAAAATGTTACTTTAAAATTTATGCATGAGGAATGACTTAATTATTAATTATTCTGATTTTTTTATAATTAAGATAATCTTGCTAATATATTGTTTTATTTTTATTTAATATGAATTACATTACATAATAAAGGAAAAATAAACAATGCTTTATATTTGATTTTATGGAATAATTCAAGAATCAGAAAATGATAGTTTTAAATTATGCAGAAAATGGAAGTTTACGAAATTATTTAGATAAAGAATATAGCAAATTAAATTTGAATAGAAAGATCGGTTATATTTATGATATTATAATTGTATTCATGAAAGGAATTAATTCATTGAGATTTGCATATTGAAAATATATTAAAGCTTTTAAAATATGATATTGTTATAACTGATATAGAATTATGTAAATCCGCAAATTATATTGAATCAGAAAATGCAAAAAATAACATATACAGTATTGTGTTTTACCTTTATATATAGCTTCTAAAATTTTAAGAAGACAAAATTATACAAAGGATGCTGATATTTATAGTTTTGGTATAATTATGTATGAAGTAATTTCTGGTCTACCTCATACTATGATTTAAAAATTTAGTAATAAGAATATGCCAAGGACTTAGACCAAGGTTCAATATTAAAGTACTTCAATTAATTGTATATTTCATTAAGAGATATTTAGAAGCAAATCCACTAAATCGACCGAAAGGCAAGAGAAGTTAAAGATGTTATAAACAAATGGAGATATAAACCAGCAGAATTGCAAGCAACAAAATTAAAGAAACAGAAATAAACAATTCATTAAATAACATCATTCCTTCAACTAGTTTAGGATTATCATACAAAACACATTCGGGTGCTATTTACACAAGTAGATTGCTCGATTTTAAGAATCTTCCTGAACCAAAAAATTCTGATGATTATTATAAACAAAATGATAATAAATAAACACGAAATTTTCAGGTATTAATGATAATTTCATAATGTAAAACAATTCTTAAAGATATTAATAAAATTTTTAATTAATTAAATCGAAACTTTACAAATTATTATTTCTCAATTAAATACTAATTAAGGTGTAACTTACACGATTAATAATTAATATTGATTATTCTAGGATTTAATATTAATTTATTTGTATTTTTTAAGGTTCAAATATCGAATTTAATAATACAGAAAACGGGTTGAACAAAAATCATAATTTAAAGGTAATTAACAATTACGGTAAACTTTAGTTGGCGTTGCGAATTGCGATATTGTCAGTGTTATGATATTTATAGTATAATATTTTAATATATCGTTTACTTTCAAAAACTTTTTTTTTTTTATACAATTACAATTCAAAATTCTGATTAACGTTATTTTCCTCAGTGTATTAGTATTTTATTTTAATTTATTTATTTATTTATTTATTTAATTTTGCATTTTCAAATTAATTAGTAAGAATTACGCTAAATAAATTAAATTTTAATGTAATTTTAAATTATTTACTTGGTTAACTTGATTATTTTATATTTTTGATATAATAAATTTTGTTGATTTCGTTGTATATAATTTCCGATCCTGATATGAAAAGTATGAAAAGTTAATACTTGTTATGTAAATATAAAAAATTAACTCAATCTTTATCTTTTATCCAAAATCTTTTTTTATACTTGTGTAATAAAAAACGACTATGCTAATTGTTTAAATTTTAATTAAATAAACATGCTTGTTTAACTCAATTTAGGCCATTTTCACAATTTAATATGATTTATTCAGTTTATAAAACACGTTATAAACGTTATCTCCTTACATAAACTAATTGATTTTTTTTAGCTATATTTGTATATAAAGAATACCCTCACAGAGACATACAGTAGAATGAGATAGGTTTACATCCTTTATTATTAAATAAGAAACTTGCAAAAATATTTTTGTGATAATTACACGTATAATACTTTAAAATATAAAATACATTTAATTTTAAAATTAATAATCTCTATTTATATTCTTAATAGGCTGATATATTTTTGGCATTTCAACATTTTTTCCAATAAAATTATCAATCCTATTATTAACCGAATGAGGAAATGGGATTTCTGGTAGTCTAGATACCGCATCAAGTCTTGCCATTTGCTCAGGCGTCAGTCTAAAATAAATAAACAAATAAATAAAATTAACAAACCAAAAAAAAACAAACATTTTTTTTTTAATAACATGATACTTACTTGAATTCAAGTGCTTTAATATTTTCTTCAAGTTGAGTAACAGTTGTAGAACCAATTAGAGGAGAGGTAACTCCAGGTTTTTGCTTAATCCAATTCAAAGTAACCTCAAATAAAAAAAAAATATTTTTTATGTAAATTAAAAAAAAAAAAGAATTACTTTATATAAATTATAAATAATTACTTGAGCAGGAGTTCTATTAATTTCCTTTGAAATGGCGATAACTTCATCTAAAATTTCCCAATTTTTTTCATTTTTCGCAGTATCCGCAATTACTTCAGCGCGATATCCTGATTTTGGATCAGGAAGTGTTTCTTTTGTATATTTTCCCGAAAGAAACCTATTTCATAAATATTAATATATTGCAATGTAATTTGTTAAGGTATAAATGATCAATTACCCCTCTGCAATGGTTCCCCATGGTATAATACCAACCTAAAATATTTTTTCAAAAAAAAAATATCAATTAATTTAGTTAATATATAATAAATACAATTTATAAAGGTATAATAGGTATAATAATACATACACCAAGTTCAGCACAAGCAGGTTGTAAATCAAATTCCAACCAACGGTTCAACAAATTATAACGCGTTTGAAGTCCAATGAAAGGGCTAAATATAGTTGATATATATGTGTGAAATTATATTATAAATTTGTTAATTATTAATAATTTCGTACCTCCATCCGCGTAAATTAGCAATAGTATTACTACAAGCGAGTGCCCAAGATGGAATATTACTCGCTGCAACATACAAAGCCTATTCATCCAAATTAATAAATCAATTTAATTATTTTGAATAAAATACTGTAAAAATAAGATTTACTTACTTTCCCACTACGAACAACATCATCTAATGATCTCATCATTTCTTCAATTGGAGTTCGATATTCATGGTAATGAGTATACAAAATATCAACATAACCCATATTCAGTCGTTTCAAACTTTCATCTAGATTTTCCACGAGACTTTTTCTATGATTTCCTCCTAAAATAAAAAATATATATATGTATATTATTTTTTTATAATCGGCTAACATAGAATATAATAATTTGTGTATGCATAAATTAGATTACCGGCATTCGGATTGTATCTCATGCCTTCATACATAGAGGTTTTATTTACTATAAACGAATTTTTTAATTTAAATGTACAGTAATAAAAAATTTCAAATTAGATTTAACACGATTCATACATGTAAATTTTGTGGCAATCACGACTTCAGATCTTTTATCGGCAACATAACCTCCAAGGAAACGTTCAGACTAAATTATTTTAAATGATTTTATTATTAAGATCAACAATTTTTTGAAAAAAATATTTACTTTTTATTACTTACTTGACCATTATTGTAAACATTTGCAGTATCTAAAATAAAATAAAAAATAAATAAACGAAATTAAATTAAAAAATCAAAGATTAAGTGGAGTAAATAACGTAAAAGAATTACCAAAAAAATTTCCTCCTCTTTCATAATAATGATCAAAAACTTTTTTCGATTTCTCGTAATTACTATCTGCATCAAATCCCTGATAAATATAAGTGTAATATTTATTTTGAATTCAAATTAATATTTCTTAATTGTTATTTCAATAAATCTTTTAAGATAATGATCTTACTAAAGCACCAAGACATAATGGAGAAATTCTTAATCCACTACGACCTAATAAAACATAATCATCAAGAGCTCCAATGGTTTCAGTGGACGAAGAAGTATCCTGAGCCATTTTCTTTTTTTTTTAAAAAAAAAACCGAGCTTATAAATATTTGCTACTTAGGTTGGAAAATAATTTTTCCGAGTTTCCGAGCTAAACTTTAAAAGGTTAAATTTTATTGATGTACAATATCCGCGGACAAAAAAATATCCGTTTCGATAATCCACCATTACAATCTCCTTGATTAAATTTTTAGAGCAACATCAGAACTACCGACAATCATAGAATTTTTCAATTATGGGAAAATCTTATATAAACATTTAAAGCATGTGATCGTCAAATCAACGAATTGACGTAATTCTTAAGGAGATTTATAATAAAATTTTGAATAAAAACTCGTTTTATTTGTGAATTTTTCTTTAATTAGGAAAAATCATTTCTTTTTTTTATGTAAAAAGTTAAATTAATACCCAATATATTAACCACAGTTAATGCAAAATACTAATTAATATATAACACAACGCAATAATACTGCTTAATATAGAAAAGTTACTATTTTTAAATAAACGTTATTTCCTAATTAAAGCCACAATTTAATGTATTCATAAATGGAAATTGTGTAAATAAAAAAAATTTTTTCTCAATCTCTTTCTTTTTTTTAAATAAATTTTTTCTAATGTATAATATTATTTGCAAAACTGTTCTTTCTACTCATAAATAATTCACACTAAAGTGTATCTCTAAATCTTCCATCTCATAATGCATTACGCCAACCTATTAAATAAATTTAATATAATAATTTCTACAATCTTAAAATATATAAAAAACTTTAGATGAAACTAACTTTTTAATTAAAAAATCAACTAAATGCAATAATATAACTATAATACATAATAATATTAAATGATTTAAAGCTTATGGACGGAACGTTCAAACACTTCCAAATTCCAATCATATTTAAACGGTTATATATACCCACATAAATTAAATATACCTCTTGTTTACGCATTAATGACCAGCAAGTCTGAGGAATGTTTAAAAAAATTATTTCAGGGTTTAATTGATTCTATTGATAACCATAATATTTTTGAAATCACAATTTGTTTTGACGGATTTTGAACAATCTTCTATTGATACTATTCAGCTAATTCAAGCATGTTCAAAACAAAGGATACACTATTATATCTATTATATAGTAAAATACATATTTCTGATCTTATTACTTAGTATACTGTAACATAGATAAAAATTTTAGTTTATTAATTCGACATATTCCTGCTTTTGCATTTTTCCTGCCTGGCGATGTTCCTACAGTATTTGATGAATTGAAGACTAATATGCCAACAGAACGAAGCCAGTGAAATTATGGAATGATCTGAAGATTATTATATTCATGATAGAGTAAAGATATACATCAAGAAGTGGAAAGTAATATGATCTCACTAATATTTCCACCTTCACTCTGGTCAGTCACTGATAATATTGAACTCAAAATTCAGTAGAAGCATGGTATAGAAGGTGTGAGACATTATTAGGTAGTACATAAAGTGCAATACATTATAATCGACGAGAAAAGCATGGTTGGAAGAAAGTATGCTCATGCGGTTACGTCAAGCTTTTCCCGTGAATAAGAACGAACCATTCGGTGGCAGATCCATCGGAGATTTCGGACAGCTACCACCAATGCTTGATCAAGCGCATTTAAAATTATAAAGGAAATCCAAAAAGAACAAATCAAGCCCTTGAATTTAGCGAAGATTACTAGAAAAAAGCCCATGAGCGTGAATCCCAAATTCAAATTATGTATAATTTAGGTCAGTTATGGATTTCCTCCGTGGAATTGCACATAATATTTCATTTTAAATATTTTATTTATATTATAGTTTATAGATTAAGATAGTGGTGGTTAATATTGTATAGAAGTGCCCAAGAAAATGGATAAATGCGAACTTGTATAATTATAGCATCAATCATAATTTTATACCTGAAGGTTTACGTAACGAAAAATTTATATCTTTCTCCTATATCTCATTGTAGTTGAAGATTTCTTTATATTTGCAATACTCTTGTATTAATGTTTATTTTATTTTACATATACAATTGCAATTTAATTATTAAATACTTGTCCATTTGTCCAATTGTCTTTATAAAATACACTTTGATTCTGTATTAAAATTGAAATATTCGTTTTGTCATTTGATTGTTGATAAAATGTACTTGTTGATAAATATACCTGTTGATTAATTATTTGATTGAATTCTACGCTTATTACAAGACTTTGCAAATAGATCATAGTCAGTTATAAATATGTGACATAATGTTTAATGTTATAAAGTGAGAGCAAAGAAATAATATGATGCCTATATATTTTGATAACATTGTACATTTTGCTTGCTTCTCAATGTATCCTGAAAAACTAATTAAAAAAGAATATGCAAATTCCCACAATTCAGAATTTGTACATGTTCCAAGAAACGTATTACTTATTTGGATTACTTTTTTGTATTGAGTGGTTAGCAGATATAACGGAAAGTCGGCATTTCGCTTCTTAACTTACTATTGTATCTAGTGATGACCCGATTAAATTTTCAATTACTTTAGGTTTTTTGAGAATATCGGAAGATATAGTAAAATACAAAATCCCGTTCACATAAAATTACTAACCATAAATTTTTATTGCTATTCTTACATTTAATTATACATTGCTGAATATTTATATGCAGAATTATGATGATGATGATTTTTTAAAGTAGCTATCATTATAGAAAACTCTATATGCGTATGATAATTAAATTACACCAGCACTATGAACCATATCTCATAAATGCTGAATTAAATGACCATTGTTTGGTAAAAGATGTATATACAAACTAATGTATATACAAGTACTTACTTTATAAACTTTATGACAAATTGTAACTGAAGGATTTCAACTTGTAAATTATATTCTACTAATGAATCTGTCCAGGTGATTCGTTTGATTCAGATTATTTATTAATTCCGCCAGTGCATTGACTGAACTGGAAATTTTGTCCCGTTTAAGTTCCTTACTGCTATCTTTGTTGAGATAAATGCCCTTGCATTCTTGACAGAATGATCAATCAAGTTCTTCTTCTTAGAGCCTGAAGTGGTCCGTCCTATCTGATGTGTTAAATGATTTTCTATCATTACATCTTTCATTTCTGATCAATCATATCCTCCAGTTCCTTTAAAGAAAAAAAAACTGAGCTTTGGCTTTACCAGTTAAGCAGAACATTCCTATTTACGACTAGAAATACCAGTTGATCTTGGGTAAGTAACGTCAACATCATTTTCATATAGTTCTAAGACTGCAAGATTATAATACCTAAAACCTCCACTAGCAATCCATTCTGTTTTATCGATTAATTCTTTTCTGTAGTAATTTGCCTTCAGGGAAATTTGTATCGGATATGATTTCATTTTATCAGACACAATTTTTTGTGTCAATTACAGAATTTACAGAGTCATATCTATGATCGGTGATGTAATTGGCTGATGCAGTATAGACACCTCATTCTCATTCTACGATTATTGAATAATCTTACGCTAATTGGTTAAAAAAATTGTGCAGTACTTTGTTTGATATAAGATTTTTCATGCACAATAACTTTTTTCGCGTGTTGCAGTTGTATAAATTATTGAAGTTTCGAAAGAGACAATTACAAAGCGCTAACTCAATATACTCATAAGAACTGCGCTAATTAGACACGTGTTAATGATCATGAGAAAATCAAATGTGCTAACAGCTAAACAGAACAAGAGTGGCAATTATTTTCGCTTTGATTTTGTACGTCTATAAAGTCAAAAAATTCATGTGAATCATTATGAAAAGCTAGAAAGCCTGTATCGTTAAATATTAATCAGAAATTTTCTTTTAACGCTTGTGATGCCAACAAAATAAGCGAGTGTGTGATGTCATTAACTTATTACTCACGATTTGTAACTGATTTTTGATATAAATTTGACTAAAAAATATTTACTTCAAAAACTTCACTTTTTTTTTTTTTTATTTTCACTTTAGATGAAATGTCTGAATTAATTGAATTAACCGAATTGGTTTTAGGAATTTGTATAATGATTTTTATTAATGTTTGTTGTTGCGGTTGCATTTGGAGTAATTATCAAACAAAGTTATAATTTTAATTATCCTTCAAATCAATCGATTATATTAAATCATTTTCTATTGCATGACGTAAATCTCTAGAACCATTGATTTGGATCTTATTCAGAACGAAACGACGGTAACGATTTCTAAGATATTTTCAATAACAAAATATTTTTCTCATTCTAACTCTACCAAAAAAAAAAAAATAAATTAATTTATCAATTATTTAGTGTTATACCTTATAATGAACATACATTCATCGTTCTTTCAGTCAAAGAAGAAAATCCTATAGGAGAATGTAATAATAAATATGAAAGTGAATCTATTACTGAAAGTATAAGGTAATCATACAAAGAATTTCGGCTTTTAATTATCTGACAATAGTCAAAATGTCTAATATGTCAATTATTTATTCTGACATTAGTAACGAACCTACTGATATTGCTCCTTCAATTAAACAAATAGAAACAATAGAATCTGAGAAAGGATGTAATACATACATATATATTAAATTGTTTATTCTTTATTTTAAAGAAAATTATAGTAAATTTTTTTTCTTTTTTTTTTGAAAAATAGTGTTTGATGATGATGATGAAAACCTTCACAAATATTTTGAAAGACTCAGTAAAAAAGTCGAAGAAGAATTTGAACGTAAAATTGATTATTAAATTTCTTTATTATCGGTTTTATCTATTAATCTTAATCGGATTTCTTTACATTCTAGAAAAATTCCGTGATGGTACAACAATTAATGAACGAGAATTTGAAAAGATTTAACTAATATAGCGATTCTGATTCTAAAAATAATTAAATTGGGCTTTCCTGTAATTTTAATGGAAACACCGGAAAAATTAATTAGAAATATTAATAATATTAAAATGGTTCAATATCCATGAAAGTAATTAAAACGCCAAATCATTCCTCTCTCTGAAAATTAACTTTTTCAAGCAAAACCTTAGTTACCCAAATGCTTTAATTTGTGGTACGTAAATTTACATGAAAAGATTTTAAAATAATTGTTCAAAAAAATTCGATAAAATTGTATTTAAAATAATAAATATTCAACTCATTTCGGATCACGCCTAGTAATGAATTACCGCGTCATTTTACTAAATTTGCTAAATTTGTGAACATTTACATTAAATTACAAGATTAACTAATTCTTAATGTTACTGAAACCTTTCAAAAATATGGATATTAATGCGGAGGATAAAGTTGCTAATTTTGCGAACTCAAATGCTTCTTCTGATGATGATTATGATATCCACGAATACATAAAATTTAATACTTATTGCCCTGAATGTAATAATCAAATACTTTTTTGATGCAAAGAATGTAACTCCAAAAGATTTCATCAAAATTTCGGCAATTGGACCAGTGGAAATGAACAAGAAGTACAATCAAGGAATATACAATTTCTTGCAGAAGATGGTTTTAGTACAGTTTATGAAGGAATTTGGTTAGATGAACGTATAAGTCATTGGGATTATGATAAACAAGATTGGAAACGTGAGGCTAATGAACTTGATGAAAACAATTATAAAGATGCAAACCACCGAAATTAAAATCCTCTTAAAGTAGTGGTTACTCAGTAGTACTTAAAAAGTTTAAATGATTCATCTGCTAAAGAATTGAAATTGATTTTTATGGAATTGTATAAAAAATTTCCCAAAAGAAGAGTAACTATTCCTGGTAATAATATATATATTGTCTTTAAAGTTATTTTTACTTATTTTACTAATTATCGTAGAAAATCATCCAAAATCTTATATAAGCAGAAAAATAAATTATTCAGCTAAATGAATATTTAGCACAAGTGATAAAATTGTAATCGTGGATCATAATAATAATCAAAATTTGAAATATAGGCAAATAAATTTATCTTTATTTCTTATGAAATTACATTAACATCAAAGAAATTTTTTTTTTTTTAAAAAAAAAAAAAAAAAAAAATTTTT
>JADRCO010003026.1:0-11372 GCA_021464525.1 Rhizophagus sp. LPA8_4_AMF
TTCCTAATACGGTTTTTTGTGTATTTTAAATTTTACTATGTAAATCGGGAAACCTTGCAACACATTTATATGATGATTTTTTTGCCGATTTTAGCCAGACCAGCAATTAATGACTACAGAAAAAAAATTAAGTAATTAATCCAAAGCAAAGTTGTGTAAGTTCATTTAATGCAAATATAAAGTTGAATTTACCTTCAAAAGATTGTCCAGCAAGAAAGTCATCTGCTACAGTAATTAGATCTGGAATATAACCCTAACTAAGTCATATAATTTTTCCGAGTCTATTACTTTAATATTTTGATTCTTAATCAAATATTTCATTGATTCTTCTTTATTAAGATTACTGATTTCTATTACAGGTTTTTTTGCATGTATCCAAATACTACGGGCTAAAAATATAAGAATTATGCTCTATTAGTAATACTATTTTTAGGAATAGAATAATAATCATGTCAGTACTTGCATATCATTATTTTTGGGACTGAGCTTTCACTGCTGATAAATACTGTAATATAATTTCAGGAATCAGCATTTCACTTGAAGAATATGAAGAACATTTGGATGCAAGTTAACTATTTTGTCAATATTGTCAAAAATAATGACTGGAGGTTTATTGTGCTTTGTTTTATATACTGCACCAGCACATTTGAAGGCTTCCAGAACTCTTTTCCACTTAGGATGCTCATCTTTATCTGTAAAAAAAATATTAGGATTAAAAGCTTCAGTTGTAAAGAATAATAATGATTAACTTACCATTAGTATAACCTAAAAATTTCTTCATAATTACTGCTGAAAAAGAAATGTATTTCTGAAATGTAAAGTTAGGAGAATTTCCAAATGCTATGCCAAAGTCCTCTATATTTTCTAAAACTATCAGGAACTTCAACATATATGACATCCTATCCTACTTCTTCTGATGCAATTTTAGTCAATGTAGATTTTTCACAACCATATTCTTCACAAATCATATGATAAAATGCTTGGTCTTTGTCAGACTGAAGAATTAGTTTAAGATACTTTATAATTTCAGGTCGAGAAACTAACTTGTCTTCTGAAATTTCTACATAAGACTGAGTTCCTTTTTCTACAGTTTTGTTAAAAAGACACTCATTGTATCTATTTGCATACTCAATATAAAGAAAATCTAATGATATCAAACTAATAATGCTAACTTTAACTAATATTGCAATTATAGCAGATTACAAGTGACAAGAATAAATTAAAGATTTAAACTAATAAATATATATAACAAACAATAAAAAACACATACCGAAGGCTGTTTTGCAATGGTTTTTGCATTTTTTTTTAGATAGGAAAAGAAAGTAGAGTCTTTTTGGAGAGAAGATAAAGGAAAGGTGAAGTTTGTATAAGATCTCAAAAGCATAAATTTTCGTGATTGAGAAATTGAACTTTATAGGTAACAAGTTGAGATACCAAAATATTCCTACAAAAACTTTGGGCTATAATAGAAGACATTTAGATTATAAGATAAAGAAAAATTGATGATTACTGACAGGTAATTTTAAAAAGTATGGACTAGTACTCAATCTCTTCATATGCAGTCATATACAGTTATACACAGTCATTTGCATACTGATTGCTATAAATCCTATAATTTGGCCAAATTATTTGGCCAGAATTTCAGTTTTTATTTTAGAAAATAATGCTATATGATAATGTTAAAAGAAAATTTTAAAACCAATTTTTTTGAAATGGCTATTGCTATAAAAGAAAATAATTGATATTCTCATATATGTTAATTGACTAGAATTTAATACTGATGATCATATGTATATTTTTTGTTAAATACTGATGTAATTGATCAGGTGGTGGCACAAGATCATTCTGATTGGTTTGTTCTTTTATCACGCCGTGTGATGGCATATGCATTTTGCTTATTTATAAAACATCAGGTAATTTGCTTATTTTTGCTCCATAATTTCCATAATTGTAAACAATCCGGTTATTGATATTTGTTATAAATATATGTGATCTTATACTGTTATAAAAGAATTCTGTTTTTCTGTTTTTTATTTCATACTTCATACTGCTAGAAAAGAATTCTGTTTTATATTTTATTTTTATTTCATATAATTTTTATTTCTTATTCTAAGAATTTAGAATTTTTTAATAACTAAAAGAGTCTTGTCATTTTCGTGAGTGTTTCAATTTATTGTTTAAATTCCTTGTACTAAAAATAATGGCTAACACAAACGTTCTAATACTTAAAATAACTTTTACCTCTAGATAACCTCTTTTACTTATTAATGAAAATAAAATTTATTGGAAAAAACGAAATTGCATATTGATCACGTAATTTTCTTTATTCCAACTGAAGAAAAGAAAAGATGTCATTACCAGAATTCTTAAACAACTTGAAACACTCAACAACTTTTCATATATTCTTTACATCAGCAATCGTATTTATCGTTGCATTTACACTTGACTTGTTTTTTTCAAATTTATTCTTTTATATCAATTGTTATTAAGAATGACAAATTTGTTCTTCTTGCAAATAATACAAGTTCTGCAAATAGAGTACCTGACAAAGGAAAATCTACAAGAGGCTGTGGTCATGGTCGTGGTCGTGGTAGGAGACAAAGATAAAAAATGATGAAATATTTAAATAGTAATTTTAACGTTAGGTTTTTAGAAAACTTATTTATTTATTTTATTTTATTTTTTTTCTTTGATGTTATATTTTACCTTCAAGTGGTTAAACTCAATTTCTTTGTCTTCTCGATTTGAAATTTGAAATATAAGAGGGAAGATAGTAGGGGAGATATGATTAAATACATATATTAAATAAATTACAAACTATAAGCTAAATTATATACGTGTAAAGTGTAATTTCTTAAATTTCTTAAAAAATATTAGTTACTCAGTTGGTTGAAAATATCAATTATTTAGAAAATAATTTTTTCATTAAATAATCACTTTACATTAACAAATTAGGTAAATCAATATCATAAGCCGCTAAAAATTATTCTGGGATTCTTCTGAGTTTAAAAAAATAAATTTTTGGTTAACTCTAAATTTTTCCATTTTATTTTTTCACGTAATACCGAAAGTTACTATTAAAAGGAATTGGGATTAAATCTTTACAATAAATATGGTTAAAATCAATATCTCATATGTGCAGTGAACTTTTCCAATTCTTTATTCTTTTTACTGTTTCACTATAAAAATGGAGAGATTATTCAAGCTGATTCTTTTGCTATATTTTAATTATTATGTATAAAGCAATTTTGTAAAGTGAGTTTTAAATTATTTTATAAATAAAAAAAATAAAAATTTAAAAAATCTATTTGAACTACTTTAAATTTAAAAATCATGAGGACTTTCAAGGGATCCAATAGACAACTGTCTCCACTTTTCATAATTTTTTCGCTTCTTTAGAAATCCTGTAAAGATGGCTGCTAACTGCTATCTGTAACCTATCTTGAGCTATTTTCCAATCTTTCCCTATGGTATAAACAAATGAAAAAAAAATTAATTAGTATATTTCATTTGTATCAAATTAAAAAAAAATGTATATTTAGATTAAGCAATTTACCTTGTGATTGTTCTCAAACGTTAAAATGATTGCTGACTGCAGGTTTCAGCCAGCATTTGGCTGAAGTTCTAAGACCTTACACCTCAATTTCCTGATTTTAACCAGATTACAATTGCATGTTCTGTTGATAAATGTATATTCTATGTGAATAGAAGCAATCATCTCCATCTTAGCATAGAGCCTCGTAATCTGAGAATATACTGCTTTTATGTTCAAGAAAACAAAATAATCACTACTACCACCTTCCTATGATATAACAAAAAAAAATTAGTGTATTTAGTTATATTGAAATTATATAAATTATGTAAATATAAAATGAATAATTTACATCATTAATTATCAATAGTTGTTCAATATCAACAATGCTATCATCTATTGGTTTAGACACAAGTCAACTCAGTGAGTAGCAAATAAATTTTTTTGTGTACAAATTTTATCAAAGTTTTTTCTTTGAAAAATGAAGATTATTTTGAAAATTAAAAAAAGCTAAGAGAATGATATGCATTTATCTGATTCACTAAATGCAATTATATAAATTTAATATATTTTTAAACCAGAAACAAAATACCTTGTTTAAAAATTCTTTGTTAAAATATCATGTTGAAATTCTTAAGGGGTAAATATATTATGTAAATTTGTTAAGTCATTTTACGTAAAAAATTCAGATGATATGTTGTTCATATATAGAAATAAGCTACATTAATTAAACAGCTTATTTTTTTATATGCCTTCTATAAAATAAAAAATGTGGTGCAGTTAAAAACTTTATATCTTTAAGGTTGGTCTAATAAATAAATAAAATATATAAAAAAAAGAAAAACTATTTTTTAAAAATAAAAATAAAAATAAAACAAAATAAAATAAATTTGCTATCTCATTTTTTTTTGTTACCCTTGCTTTTAAAGTCCCACAAATCAAATTTACCATGCACCCTGCATCTTTTTTTATACTAGTCAATTTTTTTTCTTTTGTTTCTAAAAAGAATAGATTAGGATTTCTATCCAGAATTTAAAATCCAGAGTTAAATTTTAACTTAATTAGTACTTATATTATTTAAAATCGTATTAGTCAAAAAGAATAAGTCATATGCTTCTTTTACAAAGACTTTTATATTTATTTAGAAAATTATAAGTTTTGTGTTTTTGTGCCTATTTTTGGGATTTCAATCAAAAGACAAAGAATTTGACAAAAGAATTGTAAACTTATATATGTTAAAATAATAATGGATTATAAAAAATAGATAAATAGATTTAAGTGGCAATTGCACAGCCACTTAGGTTTCTTATAATATAGCACTAGCAAATTTTTATTTTTTATATTCCACCATGCATGTACGTAAGAAGAAAACGTCTATCTGGAGTTAAAAATTGGTCCAAAATATAAATTATATATGTAAATTTCCTCCTAATGAAATAACTATCACATAATTCACCCTACCTTCATAACCTTTTCTCATAGATATATTAGTGATCTTTATTTAATTATATTAGTTTCTGAAAAAATTTAGATTTATTTTTTATTGAAAAACTAATTTCATACAATTCACTCATAAAATATGTTTCAACAATGAAAAAATTTTCCTTAAAAGGTAGAAGTTGTTTTGAAAAACCCCTTGAATTACTAGTCATATTAGATGTATTAATAGTATATTAAGTTATTACTTAATTGTTCTTCATAGTTCATACCATAAAATTATTTATTATTATTCTTATTGTGGAAGCATTTTAACTTATTTAAAGTGAGACCTTTGAGAAATTATATTACTCAATATAATTAATTATCAAAATTATAAAATTGAAAATTATACAAAATTATGAAAATTATAAAAATTATAAAATCTCGAATATGTTAGATTTAGAATTCCATAGGATCAAATATATTAAATATATTATTATACAAATAATACAAATAATGTACAATTCTTTTACTAAAATCAATAATTTACATTTTAATTCAAATACGAATACTGTTTTATAGAACTATTTTTGTAAGTTGAATTCTAAAATTAAAAATATAATTGTACAGATATTATATTACCGGTAAAATAATTTTATATTTTTAATGGAACAGACTTATAATAAATGATATTTAATTATCAAAATTATAAATTACGAAATTTAATGAAAATTATATAATTAATTTCAGGATAAATTTATGGAACTTATATTGTCACTATGTACTTATTTACAAACTAATAATATTTAATTAACAATTTAAACAATTTAAAATAAAGGCAAATAGTAATATCGTGACTTATAATACCTAAATTAATCAATTTAAAATTTGGGCAATAGATAATGGATGCATTTCAAATATTATTTTATATGGTTGAGTTTCTGAATTAATTTCTTCAATCTATGTTCCAATTTGCTCTTTCTATCAATCCTTGTGATTGTGGATGACGAGGTCTACCATTTACCAATTTTAAACTATCATTTTGTAAAATGATTGGGAATCCAAATTAGCAAAAATTTTATGCGATATTCTAACAAAGTTTTAGTTTCTTTGGGAGTTAAAGGCTTTGGCCCATGAATATCTTGAAAAGTGATCTCTTACGTGTAGAATATAATAACTTGTGGTTACAGGTGTTTAATATCTATTTATATCCAATAAAATCACAATTTTAATTTTATCTTGTTGTTTCTTTTCTTTAAATTTATCTATCTTATTATCTCTTTCATTTAACTAAGCCCAGACATTATCTACAACATTTTCAATATTGCTTTCGACTACGACATTTTCAACATTTCTTTGGACATTATCTACAACATTTTCAACATTGCTTTCAATGATAAAGCACCAATATTTTAAAACTCTTCCTTTTCAACCTAATCCTGCACCATCAATTATAAAGTGCTCAAGTTTTTTATTGTTAATTAAAAAACTTTTTAGTGCTTTCACACTGTTTGCACCTAGTGTATTTTTACTGATATTTATTTTTATCTTCTAAATATTATAAATCTTTGATTATATAACACATTTTTTAAAACAGGAGGATGTTTCTTCTATCCAAAAACAGTTTTCCATTAAAATAAATTTACTTAAAAGTATCTAGTATATTTAAACATATAAAAAAAGTTTTTTTCATTAAAGTTCTTCATATTATTATGATTTTCTGAAAATTTTTTTTTTAGAATTAAATTTGGCTTTAAAAAATTCTCCTCCTCTAATGCCCTTACTTTCTCCTCCAAATTTTTAATTCTACTGTTTCCCCTCGAAAGCAATTTCACTCTTTCCTTTAATTCCCTAATCTGATTATTCCTACGATAATAAAATCTTAAATATTATAGAACTAATAGAAGAAATCCAATCAAAATAATATAAAAAATCAATTTCTTCTGATTTTTGTTTATTAATTGTTAATATTTCAGATATTAAATTATCTTTGATACTATCAATTGATATATATGTCTTATATAATATATTACTAATGAAGTAAATCTTCAAATATGAATTTAATTAATTATTTTTAATTTCCTTATATAGCTATTTCCTTTTTTTGATTGTTGCTAGTCCAATAAATAATCTCTTCCTTGTTAGCACTCATATTCTTATTTATTTGTCTTTTCACTTTTAGCTTCACCTTTATTAATCACTATTGTTCTCATTTCAAGTGTATGAAAAATTCATAATATTCTTTAAGACTAATTATATATGTATTTTAAAAACTTTTTCAAATTTTTTGTAATAAAATCCTTGATAACATTTAAAATTCTAGGTAATACAGCTTATCAGTTATCAATTTTGAAATTTTGGTTAAAATACTTAATAGATAAAAGTAGTTATGCAATATAATTATTTAAAATAGTTCGCATACATGTCAGGAATAAGTACCAATATACCAATATGCAAAAAGTGTCAGCATATCAACCCTTTGTTAAACATGTACACAAATGTGTACCTTCATCAAGCAGAATTACATAATAGCCAATTCCTTAGGTTTCAGTTCATTGGTAAAAATTTCTTGATTTCAATTATTGTTCATATAAACCTATGCCTATAGTTTTCACATTTTAATAAATACACAAAATAATGATAACAAATGACTCTTATTATAAGTAATTAATGAGGTTTCTTATTATAAGGAACTCTTTCTTCTTCTAATTGTTTTCTTTTATCTTGCAAATACTTTTTTAAGAATTAATCTCAATGAATAGTTTTACATAAAATAGAAAGAGCTGTAATATCAGAAAATAGCAAAATTTTGCTTAGTCATTTTCTCTTATAAAAATCCAAATCCAAAGTGTTGATGTAATCTACCTAAAATTTTCCATTACTAAACTCTTCACCAATAAAAAACCTCCTATTTTCATTTTCTTTGTAAATATCTTAGTAACATATAAATAAGCAAATTATAGTAATTATACTAAATGTTAAATAAGCAATCTCTTTAATTTCCCATTCATTTATAAAAATGGAATATGTTAGAATTGCTTTTTTTAAACTAATATTAAATAAATTTGAGTAAGATTGTTTAATTAGATAAATGAAATTTATAATAGTAATAAGTTACACTTTTAGAGCAAACATCCCATGCTCTTTAATTGCCACGATGATATGATAACACCAATTATGGAGTTTAGGCAACTGAAGTTCTGATGGTGAATACTTTTTAAAAAGCTTTACAAAACATTTAGCCCATCTACCTTTCCAATATAATTAAATTTTTTTTGTGTCTTGACCTTTCTAAATTATATATATGACATATTATTACTTTTGTTATTAAATAAATAAACTATTTTTATTTTTAAAATTTTACGAATAATTTTATATTTCTAGATTGTGACCATGATAAGTTGAATAATAAAACTTTTTTGAATACGAATTAGATAATCATTATGAAATGATAATTCCTTATGTTCTATTATAGTTTATTTTTTAGATGAAAAGATATATATATATTTATAAGACTAAACATTAAATATAGATAAAATTAATGAAAATTTGTAACTGTCAGCGAAAACTGCATACTATTCTTGTTAAAATGGTTTGAGAATAAAGTAAAAGGGGAGAGAAAAATCATTGATTGAATCACAAAATTTTAACTACTTGACCCATATTTTAAATTATTATTTCAGGTTGCACCCAGACGGGATTTCGCTACTAACATGCTATAATGGGGCTTTTATCAACCCCTATTAATATTACAGCCATACAAAATTGATAATATTAAGCCTAAACCAGTATGGCTGTGCAAAAAAAGATTGAAAATTGACGTCATTATATAATAGTTATTGGTTGGGGTAAAATATCAGTCACCCCGAAGGTTATTATTATAATTAAGCTGTAAAATAATTGATATTTTTCTTTTATTGGCTAAATATCAATTATTTAGCCACTAAAAAAAAATATCAGTCCGTTAAAATCAGCATGATCCTATTGGACTGACCAATAATTTGTATTAACAAACATCTTATATTAATTTTAATCTATTATAAATGAATACTTTGGTCAAAATATACTTAAACTGGTATATTGAATTTATTATTTCATACATAACAGTTTTTCTATTTTTAGGAATGCATGCAAATTAAATCGGATAATCTAGAGACTAGATACTTAATACCAGAATTCGAATCAAGTATGACAGATTAACAATCCACAGGTATAATACTTCCCGATGATTCCCATATTTTTATACATTGTATTTCTTAGTTATTTATCAAATTGCGAAGACCAACGCAGTATTTTGTCATAAATCATGAGTTTGTGTGATTTATTGTTGATATTTATTACTTCGTTAATAATACTGATAATACCTTATAATAAAGATTTAACGTTTTCGTGGAATAAACTAAATAATTTATTGCCCAAAAATCAAAACAATCATTACGAGCATTTAATTTTTTTAACAATTAAAAGTTTCTTTAAGAAATACGATTCAGGTGTCCCGGTTTTATTTTTATCTATTTTTATTTGACAAATAATTTGTTATAATTATAATCAATATAAAAAATAAAGCAGTGTTTATATATGAATCGGGATAAAGTGTAACTTTACACTTGAAATTTGAAAGCAGACTGATCCATAAGCATTTTGCCTTGATTAAGCTGTAGCATAGTATAGTTTAACATATAATTTTATATAATTTATTCTAATAATAAATTTAATTAATTAAAACATTTTTTATAGATTGTTGGAATACTGAACCTGATAATCGACCAACTATCAAGCAAGTATTTGATAAATCAAAAGCAATTATAACAAAAAAAAATATATAGTATATAGTATTTCATTTAGATGATAATAACAATGATATCCAATTACCAAATAACTATCAGACTCATCAAACTAATTCGAAAATATTATTTTATTACACGAAGATTTATCTCAAAATACTATTCAATATTTTAATGTGATGAAAACAAAAGAAATAGAATTTTCAATATCATTAAGTAACCAATTTGAGAATATAGTTTTAAAATGATATAATTAATTTTCTTGATAACAATGAAGTAGGGAAACCAAAAATTTTAAATTATCTTAATAATAAAAATGTAACTTTACTAGGTTAACAATTTATTTTTAAATAATCAAAATAATTCAAGTTATATTGTCTTGCTCGGAAAATTTAATCATTTAGGAATTGGAACTAATATTGATAAGAAAAAGGCAATCAATAAGCAGCAGATTTAGGAAATGCAAATGGAATAAATAATTTAGGAAATTTGGAAATGGGAACTGATATTGATAGAAAAAAGGCATTTAAATTATATCAAAAAGCAGTAGATTTAGGAAATTCAAATGGAATAAATAATTTAGGAATTTGTTATAAAAATGGAATTAGAACCATATTAATAAGAAAAAGCATTTAAATTATATCAAAAGGCTGTAAATTTAGGAAATGTGTATGGAATAAATAGTTTAGGAATTTGTTATCAAAATGGAACTGGAACTGATATTAATAAGAAAAAGGCATTTGAATTACATCAAAAAGCGAAATGCTTAGTATGGAATAATTTAATTTAGAACATATGTTATCAAAGCGGAATTGGTATGATTAGTATTGTTAAGAAAAAGCATTTAATTATATCGAAAGATAACAGATTTTTGTAAATATGGAATTGGAACTAATAAAAAATATAAAAGTAATTTATTAGTATAAAAAGTATAAAAGATTTGCTGAACAAAGTGATTAATGAAGATGTTCGAAATAAATTAATACAGTATGATGAAAAGTTACTGTTCAATTTAAAAAGACAAAAAATGCATTCTTTATATAATGAATATATAAAAGATACTTAATTAGTTTTTATT
The DNA here is from genome assembly GCA_021464525.1 of Rhizophagus sp. LPA8_4_AMF. Lineage (NCBI taxonomy): Eukaryota > Fungi > Glomeromycota > Glomeromycetes > Glomerales > Glomeraceae > Rhizophagus > Rhizophagus sp. LPA8_4_AMF. Next base: position 10,814 of record JADRCO010003026.1, read on the forward strand.
TAGCATATTTATAAAAAATTTATAATTTATTTATATAACTTTATTAATAATATCATATATAAAATTCTAGATTTAACACACAGATCGGGTTAGGTACTCGACCAACCTGACCTGATCTGACCTATAAAATACTTATAAATCTATTGTATTATTTTTCATTCATTTCTCAACAAAGATTAAATAGTTTAAATTAGTTATTAAAAATTTTAAATATTAATAAAGTTACAGATTTATAAACTACGTATAACAATTTAAGTTTTTTTTAAATATGCTTGCAAAATTTTAAATGAATATCAGTCACTATTTATTTTCTATTTATTGAGATATGTGGCATTTTACTATGGCAAGTTTTTTTTTTTGTTACACACTGTAAACTTCTTAAATAAAAATAAAAATAATTTATGCAAAGTAAACTAAGAATATTTTATTCAAATATTTAAATAAAATAAAAGGACTACTATACTAGTAATTATTTACTTATTTATTTATCTCTTAAGTAGTATTGTTAATTAGAGCTTGGAACCGGTTAATGTTAACCGGTTAATTAACCGGTTAAGAC
>JADRCO010003027.1:0-11369 GCA_021464525.1 Rhizophagus sp. LPA8_4_AMF
ATTATAAATCAACAAATGATAGTTTTATTTTCTCATTTGTAGATAGAAATAACCTTCAAACTGCAAAAGTAAGTTATCCGAAAGAAGGTCAACAACAATATTCTATATGTTGTAGTCCAATTTATGGGCCAATATTTGGTGGTGGTAATGATTTATTTTGTCATGATAATGGTACAAACTGGATATGTAATCCAAACCATACTTATACAATCGATTTACCACATAATTTAAATGCGAATGATTATGAAGTATTTCAAGTTATTAAAATTAAGTAATTAATATATTTTTTTGTACCATGTATGATAATTAAGTAACTGTTATAAATATTTAGCTTTTTATGGATGTATTTCCTCGATTCATCATCATCATTTAAAAACAAAATGAAACACATTTAATAAATACTATCCAGGATTACTCCAGCTATTAAATAAATTAAAAAATACTCAATTTTTCTTTAAGGCTTATACATTTTATCATTTAGCGTAAAGCTATTCTCAAATCAAATACCGTGAAATCATAAAGAAAATATTATATAAATTTTCTTTATTTAAGATAAATAAAAGATTTACTTTTCATAATAATAACATTCAATAAAGTGATATGAATTTTAAGCTCATGAGGAACCTCATTAAAAAGAATTTCTAACGAGATTTTTAACTTTATTAATTAATGAAATTGCGTAGATATCGATTATTCGATTCATTATCCAAATTAGCATCATACATATAAATTCTTTATTTTTTTCATAGGAAATAATTATTATAATTATAAAAGGATATAATGCAAAAATATGCTCGTGAATATCCAAAAATAATAAGTTATAAATATTATAGGAGTATCGACTTAAATAAAATATAACCTTGTAAACCTTCAATTTAGTTACATATATTCAAGAGATAACTTTTGATATAAACGAATTTGTAATAAACCAGATTACTTGTTTAAAAAAACTAAATTTTTTACCTTTTTAAATTTATCTATCTTTGAAGTATTTCTAATGTGAGATGATTTTTTATGCTAATGAAATTTCTATTTAGGAAATTTTATTATAGATGAAGTGTAAATACTAAACAATATCCTGTTATTCGACAAGATATTTTAGTTGCAGTGATGTTAAACATAGATTTTGCCATATACCAGAAGGTTTTCTAAATTTCAACGTAAATAATTATGAAATATTAATTCCTAAAATTTCTTAAAGTATTGTGCTATTCAATAATATTTATACGTATATAACGTTATGTAATTTTTTTTAAACATTGAATAATAAATAAGTTTAATAAATTTTATTGAATCTTTTAAATCGTTATTTAATATTATTTCAGTTCTTAATTTCCTTAAAGAATTATAATATCTTTTGGCAAAGATCAAATCAAGTCATGTGTGGAAAAGTTTGGGTTACCCAAAAATAACGCAATTGTTCAAATATTTATTAATTCAAAAGTTGTGGTATTGATTTTGATTTTTCTAAAAAGCGATTAAAACAGTTAATATAAAATCATACCAAATTTTTATCAGATAAATAGAACAATTATTGAAATTATCAGAATTAATTAAATATTCAAGTTTTGTTTTAACATTGATGTGGTTGGCTACTAGGGATATAACCGTTGTGTACATAATCACAGCCAATCATTCACCGTTGGTGCCTAATAACTATATAATATTCGTCTGTTGGAAAGTAGGAAATAAATTTACAGAGTTCAAAATAAATTTAGAAATTAAAAAAATTAATTTTACTTATGCACAAAGATATGTTGTGCGTCAGATGCCGAATTTCGTCAGCTGACAGCTGACGTGCATCAGATGATATACATCAATACTTTTAATAAAAATAAAATAAATAATTCAATAATTTAAGAACTTAGTTATAAATGTATTTGTATGATCCTTCATAGGAAGTTCTCATAGGAGATTTTAAAAATTGCCACAATGTCATGTGGTGAATAGGCATGACTATCATATACAATCTGAGCCGTCCGTATAAAATTTTGTTCTACATCCAGGTACTTAATAATATAATTAAGGCTTCAAGAAAGATAAATAATGTATTAAATTTTATAAATAAAATTATTTAATTTTTGGTTTTACTCACTTTATTTTCTTTATTTTAATTAGTTATCGTTATAAAAATAATTGTAGGACTTAATGAAAACTCGGCTCATAATCTTAATTGCATGTCCATTCTCTTTATCGCGTTAGTATAATAAAGTTGGGCTTCGGTGATAATTTCATCCTTTTTGATATAATTTACTTTTACTGTTTAACAAATTGTAATAAGAAAAAAAAACACCATTATCTATTCGATACTGAGATATCGGTCATTTGTTAAAATGTTTTCTATTCACCGTGATCTAGTAATTCATTTGTTTACATTTTACCATTTCATATTCTATACTCTGTCATATTAATAAATTTATGGTATTTGTTAATATAAAATAGCGTATTAGTTCATATGATTAAATTAGCTGTCAAAGAGAATTGAAAATCATTTAACCTCCACTCTACAAAATTATTTGGGATAATTCCTTATATTGTCCCCAAAAAGTTTTAGTAATCAAGATATAAAAAAAAGTGATATTTATAATGTTAGAATACTTTTTATGGAGATATCGTGTGGTAAACCTCCTTTTTATACTGAAGGTAAACCAATATGATTTGTTTAGAAATTAATATATCACAAGGTCTTAGAAAGACGCCTATTCCGATCCTTGATACACCTATAGATTATATAAATATTTATACTGGTAAATATAATTAATATATAATTTTGATGATTTATATTATTATTAATTACTATGTACTGTATATTTAGAATAATGAAACCAGAATGATCGTCCAACTATCAATCAGGTTGTCCTCTAAATTAAATGCAAATTATTCCAAAGACAGTAAGAATACTAGGATATACAAAAAGGATGAAATATGGAATTGGAACTAATATTGATAAGAAAAAAGCATTGTGTTATATTAAAAGGCAGCAGAAAAAGAAATTAGTAATGCACAATATAATTTAGGATTGTGTTATAAAAATGGAACTGGTGTTGAAAAAGATTTAGGGAAAGCTTTTTATTGATATCAAAAATAGAAATAAAAATGCACAATATAATGAATTAGTCTAATGTAGCTATGTGCCGCAATAGACTACTATATAATTTAAATCATCCAATAATAATATTATTGGTTTGACGGGACTGTTTTATGCAATTTTTATAATGATAACCGGCCAAAATAACAATCATTATGTAAAATCTGTATGAACTTATGAGGATGACCAATAATTGTCCAAAGCATAGCGTAGGACCGTTTACTTCCAAGCATTTCAGATGCAATGTCATTCTGCTTACCGACCAATTTGATTTCGTGTACAAATCACGTGATGTTAATAAATTGATTATGCTTCGGACCTGAGTTCCCTAATTTAGATTTATTTTATGAAAATGGATCTGGAATTTTTTTATAGAAGAATTATTAAAGAAAGTTTTTAAAAAGTGAAGTAGTATAAAGAATAATAGAATTGCAGAAATAATTGTTTGAAATATATATTTATTTAATAAAATATATTATTAATTGTCAATTGATTTGAATTATTTTAGTTATGTTTATAAAGAAAATTTTAATTTTTACATACTATTTTACATTTACTAAAATAATATTTATAATTCTAAAAACTACTGAATATATGAATTATTATACTTTTCAGAATAAAATAAATGTTATTTTAAATTTAATTCTGTAAAATTATTTATGTGTATAAGCTGAACTTAATTCAAATTTTATTTCAGCTTATTAGTAATTTTTACAAATAAGTATATTTACTTGTATTTATAGTTTATAATAAAAGAATATTACAAAAATTGTTTAACAGTAAATAAGAAAATATTTTATTAAATTTGATAATTATCTAATTGAAGTTATAATAAGTAAAACTATCAAAAACTATTTTTAAAGTAGGTTAAAGTTAAATGATAACAGATAAGAATTTATATATTTCATAAATTAAAAGCTTTAGCAGTTTCAGCAATATTAAAAGCCTTTCCAAAGGTCTCTTATAAATAGCAAAATTGGTTGAAAATTGTTTATTTAATATTTTAATTGCTTCTTTCAGGGTTTGTTTATTTTTATGAAATTTAATATTGCTTTCATTTTTTCTCTCTTTAATTCCAATAATAACTGAAAGTCCTCTAATGCTTATTTGATAAAATGTTCTTTAAATTGTTGATTTTTTAAAGTGAGCTAGGTTTATATATTGTATAAATTAAAAAGTAATTTTTAAAATGTTAAGAGCCTTTTTCAGTGATCTCTTGTATATAGCAAAATTTGTAGGGAATTTCCTATTTAAGCCTCTTTCAGGATGCCTGTTTTTATGAAATTAATAGTTAATTTCTCTCTTTAATTCCAATAATAACTGAAAGTTCTCTAATGTCATTCTCTTGCTTGACAACATGTTCTCTAAATTGTTGATTTTTAATAATGGGTTAAGATTAAATGATAACAGATAAGAAATAATATTTTCTATATATATATTTTATTTTCTAGTTTTTTAAACTGCAAGAGTCTTTTTTAAATGTTTTTTATTATATAATAAAATCTTTGGAAATTGTTTACTTAATAAACTTTAATTACTTTTTTTAGGAATTGGTCATTTTTGTAAAACTTTAAATTTCTTTCATATTTCATAAATAATAAAGAAATTGATTATTTTTATGAAATCTTGGGTTACTTTTACATTACATAATTAATAGAAGTTGAAATCCATTAACAATTATTTCAATATTTTTAAATATATTTAAATTTTTAAATTTTTCATTGTTAATTATTATAACTTATACTGTTATTTATCTGCATCTTAAATTGAATTTTTGATATATACAATCACTCATATGTATCCAAAATTGGTTTGCTCCATCAAGTTATTCAACTTGAATGGTCTCTTCAAGTTTAAGTTTTTTAAAAAAAGTGAAGTATTTAATTTAATAAAACTTCCAATTCTAAGTACTTGAGACTCTGCAGTATTATTTGTTTTTTTTTTCAGCTGTATAATATATTCTTTAATTTAATTTTTGTTTGTTTAATTCATTTTTTTATTTTTTTTAGTTTAATACTACTTGTTGTTTAATTGTTTAATTTATTAGTGTATATATTGGTTTTAAGAAGAGAATATTTTGATTTAAGCATTTTAAATTTTAAAACTTTGACCTTAATATATATTTATATTTTTGAATTTCTTTAAGACAATTACAATCAAAATGACAATTATATTATCTATTTATCCATGACAATTATAAGAATAATTATTTGCATAGGTAAATATGACTTCATTATGATTTGATTAAGAGCTAGTTAATATGACTCATTTATTAGTCATTGATTACATCATTATTATTATGTGCAATTATGTGTAAAACAATGTAAACTAGACAAATAAATGACTTTTTTAATGATTGTTTTATTTATGTAGATTTCAAAAGAACTTGGACAAGAAAAATTGACCAAAAAAATTAAAAAATGTATAATTTAACATAATTATATTGTTATTGATGATATATTGGAAAAAACTTGTGTGTCAAATTAAAAAATTATTTTATTTAATATTTTTTTTTTTTAACTAATGCAACTTACTAATTACTATAACTGATTAGTAAGTTCATTATTAAATTGAAAAGTTTTGGTAACTCTTATTTCTAATTCATTTGTTATATGATACTACTTGTTCTTATATAACTTAATAGCCTGGAATTTACATTTACTTAAGAAATAATAGAATATCTTTTTTGGGTGAATAATGTATTTATTATTGTCAAGAAATAAAGTGTGTATTCAAATAAAAATATCGTTTCCAATAGTATATGTATACAGTAACATTATGATTTAAGATCGATAGATATCCTAAAATCTTGCTCAAATTTCTTTAAAAAGCTTAATATTTCTTTAACAACTTTCGTTTAAATATAATTTACGTGATTTATTATTCACTGAATATAGATAATAATTCATATTATTATCTATATCTTCATATTAATTGTATTAACGAAGAAAAGCTTTTCAATGAGTCATTGCATATACAAACTTTCACATAAACTATTATTATTAATCACAGCTAGTAATATTATACAGTAATAAAAAGTCTGCCCTAAAAGGGATATCGTTAAATTTGACTATTTATGAATTTCCTTTTATTAATTAATTGTTACAGTGCCCGTTACATACATCGGTTTTTTTATAGAGCAACGCAAACTGGTAATATTTGATATGCGCAGTGTTTTGGTCAACTGAGCAACTTACATATCTATGATAATTGGGTGCCGCAGGACACCCGTAAAAAAATTTTTTTATTCTTTTTTCTTTGTTTTCTTTAAATCGAATAATGATTTTTCAAAAAAATTATGTCAATTAGGATTCTTTATAATAAAAAAATTGAATTAATTTTAATGATCCTTGTTTGAAACTCGACAATGTTATTTATGTTCCTGTTAGAAAGAAATAAAACGTTCAGATTTCCAATGCAAAAAACTATATGTACATGATATTTTTCGAAAAAATGTATAAATTAGAAATGGCTTCTTTGAATAAGAATTGGATAGTGATAATTTTATTATTTTAACGTTCTCCTAAGCTTAATTAAAATAGTACTTATGCCATAAATATGTCAATTATTAACGAAAATGTTAGGACATCAATAAATATACACTTTTTAGTTATACTATAATACTTTTAAAAAATTGGATTAATATATATATATATATATATAATTATTATTTTCATGTTAATAAAGAAATAAATTAATATTTAAAGCGTTTAATAGTGTACGATAATTGTTAAATCGGAGTACGATGATTCTTTTTTTATTAGTAAGTGAATTTTTAAAAATTTAGTGGTCACTTGTCGTACGATTTCTGTGTGGGTTTCTTTTGTTATCTTTTTAGTAGTTTAAAAGTTAATAAGTATTTTCCGTAAATATAAAGTATATTATCATTCTTTTTCGTAACATGATTGATAATAACAAATTATCTTTAACCTAATTAAGTTATAAATGGACGATTTTTATGGCCCAACCATAAGCGCAAAAAGTATATACAAAAGTTATCATTTGAATATACTTTTTGTGCTTATGGCGGGCCATAGATTTTGCCTTTAGAACAGAAATATCGTAAATATCGTAATAATTTTTTTTATGGCGTTTTACCGTGACCAGTGACCCACTAATAAAAAATTTTCCTTGCTTGCAGATGTTCGTAACGTGATCTGCTGATAGATTAATAAAGTGGTTGGATTTATTTATTTATATTAAAATATTGAGATTGCATTGGTGAATTATTTGGATTTGGCGAATTAAGGTTGAATGCAATCCTTTATATGTATTATAAATCACCTTTCACTTAAATTCTCATAATGAAGTGGCCCACATCCTAAACACTGCATCGCAAATTCCGAGCCAGAATTTTGATCAATAAATTTAGTTTCTATCAAACAAAATATGCTCATAGTAGTTGACATTTTGTTAAAAAAATTCTCTTGCTGCAAAAGTTTAAATCAAATACATTGTGAGAATTTTTTTTTCTGTTCTAAAATTTTATTTATAAATGAATAACGATCAGATCAGTTATGTATATACTTTTCCCATTGTTGTATACTAAATTCAATCCACCCGTCGAATAAAGCAATCCTTGTGTTATAGTGAATCAAATTTTTGTTATAACCGTTTGATATTTATACGCTTTCTTGACTGATGATTTTTCATTTTTTAATCTCGGTTTCATCCTAATGAATATATCACGTGAATTTTCGGAATAAAGATTATCCAATATTTTTTGATCCATCGTTGCACTAACAACAATTTCCTTTATCGTCGTCAACTATACTTATACGAGACATGAAATAAATTTACCCTTAGTAAAGCTCTTCGTGATGCAGAACGAGAAAAAAAACAGGTGTTAGTTAGTTAACCAGATTGCAAAGCGACCGAATACATTTCATTTCTCGTCTCGCTTACGTAGTACAGCCCACACTAATTTTAACACTGCGCATTTCCAATTGCCAAGCCACATTTCGCACTTAGCTAAATATAGATTGTGCGTGACATTGAAGAAAATTTTTTTGAAACATTCTTAGATAATATAGAACATTTGCCAAGATTATAAAATGTCTCGGTCAAAAGGTTTTTTATCCCCAGTACAAACTACTTTTAATGAAAATTTCTTAGTTCGAATCAAAAAAGGCGTTCATTCTTTTTTTTACTAAAAATTAATTTGTTGCGCCTTATTTTTAACTCGATTTTGTGTTTACAGAAATATGGCCGTCATTACGTTACTTTGTTACGTTCTAGGTTCACCTGTTAATAGTGTTATTATGGTTGAGATCAGGAAAGAAATCAAAATTGGTGAATATGATGTCCCTATTGAAGATCTTACCTTTGGACATATCAAGAAACTGATATGGCCCAACAATGACAAGGCCAATGAGCTGAGGCTATGGAAGGTTGAAATTTCGAGTGAAGAAAAAATGATGATGTTGGATACACTTAACAAAAATTTTCATGAGAATGTTGATATGACAAATGTACTTGGTAAGGAGTTAGAGTCAACTGATTTCTTTCCAGTTAATTATAAACCTCCACTTCATACCATCCATATCATCGTACAACCACCGTCGCCTGCCACTATTGGTAAGTGTCTCCTAATTTTTTACTTCTCGAAAAAAGATGATTTTGCTATTCTGTTTTCTATAATGTATTGATCTCTGCTTGCTTTGTACTAGATCAAGGATTCACTGATATATCTCGTTACATTGCAAACTTTGGCTATCTGCCTCGACAAGGTAAGTATAAGTTGGTGTTCTTTAATAGCAGTTTTCTATTTCTAACTACCAGCCTTTTTCAGGTGGCCTTGGTGGTACGTTGCTACCTGCTAATCTGGGAGTGAGATCTACTACCAATGAAGGTGTTATTATTGGTGATCCCAGCATCAGTTTAAGATTTGATATTATACCTCAATTGATCAATGATCTTATGAGTAATAAAGTCATACTTGTTCGGGCACCTCCCTTCTCCGGAAAAACGTCAACAGCTCAAATTTTGGAGGATACCTTGGTTAACACGCCAGAATATTCAAATTATAGAGTAATACGAATTTCATTACTTTGGGAAGTACATTTCAATTGGGATAGATTTGGAGAGAAATGGAAGGGTATTATTGGTATAAGCTGGCAAGAGTGGATAAAGCAGTGCAGGTTAATTCCATCAATTTTGATAATAGATGAGGCTCAATTAATTTACGGAAAGGAGAAAAAAGTTGATGGCAATAATGAAGAATCTGCAGATCAATTCTGGATTGTTGTTAAAGGTCTCCTTCAGGAAGTATCATGTATAAATATTATAATGTTTGCGGCCACAGGACTCACGACTCCTGTTACATTACCAGAATCACATTGCAAAAATCTTTTTGACATCAAGTTTACCCCGTTTGAGTTATCAAATTATGTTATAAAATTCTGTAGCATTTACTTTAATTTAGATCAACAAAGCATCATAAATTTTGGTGCATATATCCAAAAGGTAACAGAAGGACATGCGGGTTTGGTTCGTCATATCTTGATGTTTACAAAAGATGCAATGAAGAAGCGAATTGATACTAATAGCCTAACTTGGGAAGATATAATTAAGTATTTGAATTCAGATAGTTTCAATTCATCTATCCATGCTAACTGCCGTGCTATCCCAGAAGTTTCTGCACTTTCTGTCTCACAAATAAGAATATGTGAAGATATTTACTTAAAAGGAGAAGTTCGTTACATAGACTCTGATGATGATATGGTGTATCTAGTCAAATCGGGAATCCTTATTTTTAAAAATGATAATAATTATAATAATTTAACTTTTGCAGCACCTCTTCTTAAGCGGTCATTTTTTCAGCAAAATTATAGAACTCAAAATAGTACAGATAGTACTCCTACAGATTTGCATCATTTTATCATGAAGATTTTCACAGCAATGTGTAATGAACTAAGTGGGAAGATTTTAAGATATATGCTTAAATTTGGATCTGAACAAACATGGCAGAAGGAATTTTATAGAATCAGCACACAGGTATTGGGAAGGAATCATTTTTTGTCATGTGGAGTAGGTTCAGTTTTTGGACATGAAGGAAAGGTAGATTTCTACATAGATAAACTAGACTGGGCAATTGAACTCTTGAGATATAGTGATGATATGGCTGAACACAAGAGAAGATTTGACCCTTTAGGAGAAGAATATGAAGAGATCGTAAAATGTGCAAAAAGTAAAGCTATTATTGATGTTTGCAGTATAGGTCTTAATGATGATACTAGAAGTGAAGCAAAAAAGGTTTGGAGGGATTTCATATATGTGTCATACTCCAAAGATTTTGATGCATTTAAGATAGAGAGTCTTGGTAAAAAAACTGTAACTATTAAGTTTAAGGAGAATTAGTAAGAAAGGTGTGTAATTTGTTATTAATACTTGAGAATAATTTATATCAATGCTAATTTGATCTTATAAAATATGCATATATTTAAAAAATCAAAGCTTTTATTACATTTTTTTGTAAAGTAGAGCATAGCTGCCTTTTGTTATATCACAATACCGATCATTTTGCCAATCACCTGCAATTTTTTATAAAAACAAATATCATTAATGTGGCGAAAAATAATTAAAAAAAAAATTGGAAATCCAAATTTAATGTCATAATTTAGCTTATAATTATGCATAATCTTTTCTTCTAGTTTATATATAATAAACTAGAATATGCAGTATGTGGAAGACTTCGTCCCCCAAGTACATGTTTTATATTGCATGTATATTTAAATAAAATTTATTTTGGGTAATTGTGGATTAATTGTGCAATACTGAGTAATCAAAAATCCAAATATTTACAATTATCTGAATTCTGAAATAATTCTGCAATTAATTTTAAAAAATATTATTTTTTAAATTTTGTTAACTGTTCAGTTAATATAACAAATAATTTTTAATTAGTAGTTACTGTATATTAATAAATTGAAAATTTCTTAGTTGACACGGTATGTTTGGATGGTATCATGTGATATTAATTTTTATAAATTGTGTATTACACTGATTTATTTATTTTCAGACGTGATTTTTTTCATTTCATTTTGGCAGAGATTTGATCATTTTCACTATACTACGTTTTCCATCATCATTTTTGACTAAATTATGCTTTCCATCATTATTTTACACTATATTACATTTTCCATCATCATTTTTGACTACATTACGCTTTTCATCATTATTTTACACTATATTACGTTTTCCATCACCATTTTTGACTATATTATGTTTTCCATCATCATTTTTCACTACATTACATTATCCATTATCATTTTTCGCTATA
>JADRCO010003028.1:0-11365 GCA_021464525.1 Rhizophagus sp. LPA8_4_AMF
TTTTTTTTTTTATCACTCATCGGTCAAACGGTCGGTTAAATGGTCGGTCAAACGGTCAGTCAACCGGTCAACCAAAACGGTCGATCAAACGGTCGGTCGGTCAAAGGCCCTTAACCGGTTATGACCGACCGATGACTGACCGTGACCGACCGTTGCCATCCCTAGTTATGCATATTTAAATGGTTGCAAATTTTTATCTATATCAGATATAGTAAGTAATCTAAAATAATTAATTTCAACTTTCAATAGTTTATTCGTCGCTAAAAATTAAAATGCTACAGAATTTACTAAACAAAGAAAAAAAATTTTTTGCAATACAACAAAAAAAGATAATAATTACAAATACAATATCGATCGCCTACTTTTTAATCTAGTTTTCTAAGTTGAAAATAAAAAAAAAATTTTGAAAGTAAAATTCTTGATAAACACTGGTAAGATGTTTTTGATCTAAACTTTTACTTATTAATGTTTTTCCATTATTAATTTCTTTTTCTATCTATTACAAATTAGAGCTTAATTCTTCTCTTCATTTAGCTTTGCAGAATAATCGATTTTCTGCTTGTGTAACAAAATGATTCTTCGTAATTTGTCAATTACCTGAAATAAATAGAATTAGATAAAAACAAACTTTTTATAATAAATAAAAAATAAATAAATAACAATAAGGATACAAAATTTTTTTGATATAATATTACCAATTGCCTACTCTTTAAAGGACCCTGAATAAAAAAATTTATATAATGAATCTTTTGCGTATACAAATTTTTTTGAGGTTTCGTCGTACTGTTGTACTAATTCCTTTTTAAGAGGTCACGTGTAGTAATGGCTTTCATCATACACACGGGAAAATTACCGTACACTTTAATCCAAATTTAGCATCACTATTGTATATTGGAGCTGTATATTATGTCATATTAATCTACATCCATCATGCTGTCATCAAAACTTAAAGCTGAAAATTATTTCTTTTTTGTGGATAAAACGCTATCAATTTTATCGCAGAAATTATAGCCGAGTTTGTGATACGTCTAAATATTTATAAAAATTTTAGATTTAGAAATAAAAAACTGAATTATTATCACTACATAAACGTGGTACAAATTATATTAGAGCTGAAACGCTAGATGGAGTGGATGCCGGTTGAATTCATACAAGATTTTTTGACTTAGTATCTGATTCCTGATCATGAATTTGCACCGATAATGTAAAAAGTTATATTCATGGTACATAAAAATGGGCAGACAAAGTGTTGTGGTTATCTGATTTGCAATTAATATAATTAATATCTTATTCTCATTGGCAAAATATTATTACTAATGTTGAAAATAGCATTATAAATGCTGAAAAAAATATGAAAATACGAAAAAAAGAGAATAAGCCATGATAATAATGATTAAATTTTTTGTCGCACATATTGTAGTTTAAACTAAAGTTTTATAGTACATTTTAACTAAAATTTCAATAAATATAAAATTTTTGTCGTACACTTTATGTTTATATTTTGCTAATTTCGTACTCTTTAATTAAATTTGGCTGTACGCTTTACCTATTTTTCCGGACAAGGTTCACTATAAAATTTCTGTATTCAGGGGTTCTCTCTTTAATCAGAAATGATAAAGTTATCTAAGTTGAAAATGTTAAAATAGTATAAAATTAAAATGTTTGAAAAATATGAAAATTATACAGTAAACAAAAAAATTTGGTATAATGATTTTTTACCTAAACTTTCACTTAATAATGTTTTTTCATTAATAATTCCTTTTTTTTTCATCTATTACGAATTTAATGCTTAATTCCTCCTGAGATAAAATTCTATTTATTTTTGTAGAGTAATCGATTTTTCTGCTTGTGTAGCAAGACAATGGATGATTCTTTGTAATTGGTTCATTACCTAAATAAAATTAGATAAACTAAACTTTTTATAATAAATAAAAAAAATATAATAAATAACAATAAGGATACTAATTATTTTGACTTACTAGGAACAGGTATTCTGTCACCTACTAAATTATATCTCGGATAATAATCATACCAAAAAGAAGTAATTTGATATAATTCTTCAGCTGTTGGCCTTTTATTAGGATCAGAATCCCAACATCGTTTCATTAATCTTGCATAAACTGGCAATGTACCTTTGACAATTTCTGGTCTTAATCCTTTACAAATATCTAAAGAAAGATTAAAATCATGAGATCTATTGTTGAAAGCAGGAATACCAGATTTAAACTCCCACATAATAATTCCAAAAGAATAAATATCAGCTGCTTTAGTGTATGATTTCCCACGCAATACCTCTGGAGCCATATAAGAAATCACTCCATAAATTTCATTCGAATTAATTGTTTTATTTATCGGTCTGCTTAATCCAAAATCGCTTAGATAATTGTAATAACACTTGCTAATTTTTTCTATAAGAATATTTCCACTGTGGAAATCACCATGAATTAAATTACATTCATGTAAAGTTAGAATTGCACTTGCGATATCCATTAAATTTTGATACTTTTCAAGTGGATTATATTTTTTTATTAATAAATTAGATCTCAAATTTCCTTCATCCATTAAACTCATTACTATCATGTAATTCGATGTTTCCGGATCTTGGGTTATTCCATATATGCGTACGGCTGACGAAAGATTTGAACTCACACATTGTAAATGATTTTTTAGCTAAAAATTAATTAAATATAAATAAATAATAAATAATAAAGTTACTCTATTGAAACAAATACTGCACGTATTTTTTTCAAAAAAACAAACTTACTTCATTTAAGAAATCATCATTAATATTTGAAGAATTATTTAAGCTTTTTAATGCAACATAAATTCCTTTTTTTTCATTTTTATTAAGTGGTGACTTGACATCTTTTTCTTTTGCAATTTCATAATCCTCATAATTAAGAGAATAGTGATATCTTTGTACATCAACTTTTGCAATTTCATAATCCTCATAATTAAGAGTAGTACGATATCTTTGGGCACAAGTTATAAACCCATCTAACCAAATTGCCTTATAAATGATACTGAAACCTCCATAAGCTAGATATTTAATATTTCTTAATCTATTATAAGGAATCCATTCTATAAAATCAGCTATATAGCTTCCTTTCAGTTGAGCCTCTTGGATAAACTTGTCAATGTGTTCATTTCCGCTAGTCCAATTCTGTTGTAATAATTTGCTAGCGCAATTTTGGCATATATTACCGGTTTTGGGCCGTTTACAATCGAAACATACGTCAAACATGTTTAAAGAAACACTGAAATTACGAAGTTATATTTATGTATGTTGATTTTCAACAAATTAGGTCATCTATAAATTACTACATTAACGGAGTTAATTAATTCCGAAGAATTACACGAGAAATTCTTTTCCCACAAAAAATTTTTTGGGGAAAATCTCCGATAATGGATCATTTTTCTAAATTTTTTATGTGGTTTTATTCTACATAGAATATTTTATATCTAATTAAATAAAAAATATTAACATATTATATCATAAATATCAAATGTTGTTAAAATAGGACTGTTCAGTTTCATTATTAATATTCATTAAAAAAAAAAAAAAATTCAATAACTAAGATTTTTTGATGTTTATTATCAACAAAAAAAAGTTTATATATATATTTAGGAATTTAAAATTGTTATATAATAAATGGTTATAAATTTTTATCTACCTATGCGAAATACATCATATTTTTAGAATGTATCATTATAAAAAAAAAATTGAAATTTTATTTATATAGTAAGTAATCTAAAATAAATAATTTCAACTTTCACTAGTCCTGATTCGTTCTATTCTGCGTTAAAAATAAAATTTCTCACTACAGAATTTACTGAAAAAAAAGAAAAGAAAATAATAAACTTTCTTGTAAAGTCAATGATACCAAAAATAATAATTACAAATGCAATATAATCAATTTACTATTCTTTAATCAGAAATTATACAGTTTTCTAAGTTGAAAATGTTAAAAAAGAATAAATTAAATTTTTGAAAAGAAAGAAAATCTTTGATAAACATGTTAAAAATTTGGTATAATGTTTTTTACCTAAACTTTCGCTTAACGATGTTGTTACATAGTTAATTTCTTTATTTTCATCTATTATGAATTTAGAACTTAATTCTTCATGAGATAATATTTCATTTATCTTTGCAGAGTAATCGATTTTTCTGCTTGTGTAACAAGATAATGGATGATTCTTTGTAATTTGTTCATTGCCTATATAAAAGGTTAAAATAAATAAAGTAACTTTACAATAAATAATGATTTTTCAATAAAGACATTCAACTTTTTTTAGCTTACTAGGAACGGCTATTCTTTTATTCTTGTAATCTATCGGAAAATAATCATACCAAAAAGAAGTAATTTGATATAATTCTTCAGCTGTTGGCCTTTTATTAGGATCAGAATCCCAACATCGTTTCATTAATCTTGCATAAACTGGCAATGTACCTTTGACAATTTCTGGTCTTAATCCTTTACAAATATCTAAAGAAAGATTAAAATCATGAGATCTATTGTTGAAGGCAGGAATACCAGATGTAAATTCCCACATAATAATTCCAAAAGAATAAATATCAGCTGCTTTAGTATATGGTTTCCCACGTAATACCTCTGGAGCCATATAGGGAATCACCCCATAAATTTCATTCGAATTAATTGTTGTATTTACCGGTCTGCTTAATCCAAAATCACTTACATAATTTATGCTATCAGTGCCAAGAGTACCAACACAAAGTATATTTCCACTATGGAAATCACCATGAATTAAATCACATTCATGTAAAGTTAGAAGTACCTCTGCAATATTCATTAAATTTGCATATTTTTCAAGTGGATTATATTTTTTTATTAATAAATTTGATCTTAAATTTCCTCCATTCATTAAATACATTACTATTATGTAATTCGATGTTTCTGGATCTTGGGTTATTCCAAATATGCGTATGATTGCACAAAAATTTGAACTCATACATTGTAAATGATTTTTCAACTAAAAATTAATTAAATATAAATAAATAATAAAGTTATTCTGTTGAGATAAATGCTGCACGTATTTTTTTAAAAAAACAAACTTACTTCATTTAAGAAATCATCATTAATATTTGAAGAATTTTTTAAGCTTTTTAATGCAACATAAATTCCCCTTTTTTCATTTTCATTAAGTGGTGACTTGACATCTTTTTCTTTTGCAATTTCATAATCCTCATAATTAAGAGAATAGTGACATCTTTGGACACTATTATTCAAAATTACATCTTTATATCCATCTAACCAAATTGCCTTATAAATCGTACTGAAACCTCCATTAGCTAGATATTTAATATTTCTTAATCTATTATAAGGAATCCATTCTATAAATTGATGAGTATTTTTCGCATTCAGTTGAGCCTCTTGGATAAACTTGTCAATGTATTTATTTCCGCTAGTCCAATTTGGTTGTAATAATTTGCTAGCGCAATTTGGACACATATCACCCGATATTGATCGTTTACAATTGAAACATGTGTTATATAAGTCATACATGTTTAAAGAAACACTGAAACTATAAAATAAATTATTTTCAACGAAAATATATTTTGTATTTTTTAATCATTATCATACTATATTAAGTAATCTAAAAATGGGTGGCTTTTATTAACTAGTAATAAGTAAATTTTTCTAGATTTGGATAAATAACGTTCCAATTTTAGTATATAGTTTACTTATAAGGGTTGTTTTATTGTTTTATTACTTTTAATGTAAATCATTTTAGTACAATCGCAACCATAATTTTGGTTTCTTTTTTTATTTTACCATTTTTAATTTTAAAAATTAAAAATTTTTGTGACTATTATACTCAAAATAGTATTAAATGAATTAAAACATGAAACACAATCCGAAATTCCGAAATTCATATGCTGTATTACCAAAAACCACTTGTCTCAAAAAGAATCATATGATTTTAAAAAATATTTTTAAACCGGAAAATTATATATTAATAAAAAAAATATAGAAATTTGTAAAATGATATGCAGTCAGTATTTAGGTTAGTTTATGAAAAATTACATACTCGGATTGTAAATAAATTAATGGCGCAGTTGCTCTCACGAAATGAAGAGATGATAAATTTTAATAATACAAAATACAAAACATAATATTAATGACGACAATAGTATAAGATAAAAATATAAGAATTTTCAAAATTCTTTTTCAAGATAATTCTAATAAATGAATCTAACACATATTCAAGAAACACGTATTCTTTAAAAGTTCCGATTATGATTTTATTTAAAAAAGTACTGTATTGTATTATTAAATTTAAATTTATACGGCTATTAATTGTGATACTTTTTATTTTGGGAATATAATAATAAAATATATTGTACTTTTATATTCGTTATTATAAAAATTTTTTTAAAGTGTAACAAATAAAATATATATAAGGCTTAAGGTAAAAGTACAATTACATAAATTTGCATAATTTGTTACAATTTAGAAATTACACAAATGTTTCAAACCATCCCAATAATAAATTGACGATCAATTAATTTTATTTAAATAGTCCTAACTATAATATATTATGTTATTATTATCATCGTATCACTTGAATTAAAAAAAGTAGTTTAAAATAAAAAAAAAAAGTATTATCACTTTAATTAGAACACATAAAATGTACGTGGCAAACTGGAAATAATTAACATGTGTTAATCGTTAGTTTTGCGCATTAAACTGCACGTCTGATACCTGATACTGTACTATTTTTTTTTTCTCGACCATTCATTCCATACTTTTTAATTTAGATATGAGATATCTCTAATCTTATTATCTGTTTACACTTCCTTAAATTGGATTCATTGATTGATAACAAACCTGTTAAAGAACATGTTATTTACTGATTGTAGTGATGAATGATTTTTGGTGTTCATCAGCACTTCAACCGTCGATTTGTTACGAGCTATAAAAGTTTTGATTCTATAAGATGACGGTAAGTTAGGCGGTTCCAGATCTCGTACATATTCTTACATCTTTGTCTGTGATTTCGTCTCACGCTCTATTGTACTTCTATTATCCTGTTATACTTGAATGACAGGAAGCGCACCGATTGATTCCGATCATGAATTTTAATACACGTGGAAATGAATCAACGACACGACATTCAATAAACTATAAACTAATGTAACGATCTTTCATGTATGCATGGCTGAGGTGGCACTACACCAAAGTATCTTTTACTAATTTTGATAGGATACAATGAAATGTTTGATCTCGCCCAACTGACGACACGGTTAAAGACGACGAAAATCAAATTATAACAAACTAAAATAAATTATATAAATAAAAATGAAACCAATAATTTATGTACTGTATATAACAATCATTTTATTTTTCTCGTTTTTTTTTCTTTTTTATTTCTAAAAACATGTAAATCAATAAAAAAAAAAAAATGCGTATATTGTGTATATATACAAAAAATATATTTTTAAAAAATGTCAATTTTTTTTTTTTTTTTTTTTTTTTGTATAAAATGTATTTAAAGAAAAACTTTTTTTAAAAATAAGTTTATATGTAAATTTTTGTAAAATAAAATAAATCTAATAAGCAAGAAATAAAAAAAAATCAAAATCAAAAAAAAAATATAATTTTTAAGAAAATTTTCACATGACAAAAAAATGATAAAAAAAAAATAAAAAAAAAAAAATGATAAAAAAAATAATAATAATAATACAATTTTTTTTTTTTTAAATAAATTTACAAACGAAATTTTTCAAATTTTTCGTACGATTTTTTTTTTTTTTCATAATAGTAATAAAATAATAGTAAGTAAATAATAATAACAATAACAATAATAATAATAATAATAATAATAATAAAAAACACTTTATACAAAAGAAATTATATAATTTATCACTTTTTCTTACTAGCCTTCGCGGAAAAATTGTTCATTTCATTAAAACCTTTCCCGCCACGTGTTAAATATCCTCCGAAATTTTATTGTCATTATTTAAATTACTACCGTTTTGAGCAAATTCAACTTTACTTTTTAGATTTTGAGCAAAACTATTATGAGGATCAATAACTAATACTATATCAATATCCAATAAGGCATAATCATACATTTCTAATGAATAATAAACATAACCCCTTTCACATAACCCAAAAATATTATTAGGATCTC
Organism: Rhizophagus sp. LPA8_4_AMF; assembly: GCA_021464525.1. Lineage (NCBI taxonomy): Eukaryota > Fungi > Glomeromycota > Glomeromycetes > Glomerales > Glomeraceae > Rhizophagus > Rhizophagus sp. LPA8_4_AMF. Next base: position 8,158 of record JADRCO010003028.1, read on the forward strand.
TTAATAAGGCCTTATTAAAATCTGTTAAAGCCTCATCAAATTTACCAATTATCCTATATACACTACCACGATTTAATAAAGCTTTATTCTCATATTTAATATTATACGCTCTATCTTTAGCGTTACGTAAACTTTTTGTTAAATCTTCTAGTGCTTTTGTATAACATCCAAGGGAACGATATAATGCACCACGAACCGAAAGTGGGTAACACCAACTTGGTTGTAAATCCAACACCTTATTTAAATCTACTAAAGCCTCATCATATTTTTCCAAAGTGAATAGTACTTCTCCTCTATAACATAAAGCCCAACTATTTTCAGGTTCTATCGATAACGCTTTATCTAAATCTGATATAGCTTTATCGTATTTTCCAAGAGTATTATATAAAGCACCACGTGTTTCCAAAGTAAAGGCGTGATTAGGATCATATTCTAACGCTTTATCTAAATCAATTTGAGCTTCAAAATATCTACTCAACATATAATAAATAGCTCCACGATTCGCTAAAGCGAATACACTAGTGGGTTTTAATTGTAAGGCGTAATCTAAATCACGTAAAGCTTCTTCATACCTACGAAATGTTCTATTTAAAGCACCTCTACTCTCACGCGCCAGTAAATTATCAGGTATAAGAGTTATTGCTTGATCTAAATCATTTAAAGCTTCCGCACCTTTTCTTAACATTCTATAAACTTCACCACGACTTGTTAGAGCAAAAGCATTACCAGGATCTATTTCAAGAGCTCTATCGAAATCTGCTAAAGATAAGTCAAAACATTGAATTAACCGATACACTTCACCTCTACCCCTTAATAAGAAAGCGTCATTAGGTTCAATACTTAATGCATGATTAAGATCATTAATAGCGGATTGATAATTTCCAAGTAAACGATGTATTTCACTTCTATGTTTAAGTAAAGATAAATTATCCCTTTCTAATTTTAAAGCTTCATCAAAATTATAAAGTGCTTCATTTAAATTTCCTAAAGCTTGATAAATTTCACCACGATTCTTATGACCAAAAACTGATTTAGGGTTCAATCTTAGTATATTATCAAAATCCATTAAAGCTTCAACATTTTTACCCATTTGTCTAAAAAGGGCACCCCTCCTTTCTAACGCTAAAGTATTATTTTCTTCCCTTTCCAAAGCACTATTTAAATCAGCCAAAGCCATATCAAATCTACCGATAAGACGATAAACTTCACCACGATTAGCCAAAGTAGAAGAAGTATTTCGAGGATCTAACATTAAAACATTATCTAAATCATCTAAAGCTTCAGGGAATAATTTTAAATTACAATAAACTTTTGAACGACGAGTTAAAGTATAAGGATTATTTGGTTCCAAATTTAAAGAAGAATTAAAATCACTAATAGCCTCAGCATATTTTGCCAAAGAACAATTAACTTCAGCTCTAGCCCTAAAAGCGAAAGCGTTCTGTTGTAATTTTAAGGATTTTGATAAATCTATCATAGACATATCAAATTTTTCCATTAATCTATAAACTTCACCTCTTAAAGCGTAAGCTCTTGATTTTTGAGGATGACGTTGAATTGCATTACTTAAATCTTGTAAAGCAGAATTCCATTTTCCCATTTGATGATAAGCGTAAGCCCTATCACATCTTGCAGAATAAGAACCAGGATGTTTATCCAAAACTCTAGTATAATATATTATTGATTCATGAAAATTTTTTTGTTCCATCAATTCATGAGCTTTTGATAGTTGAGGATTGTCTTTTTTTGATTTTGTAAAGAATTTTTTTAATTTAGCGTGATGATTATTATTTTGAGAATTTAAATTATTATTTGAAGAATTTAAAGAGGACATTTTATAAGGAGAAATTTCAGATTTAGAATTATTATCAACGGAAGAAGAAGAGATAGTAGTATTATTACTATTTGTACTAATAGTATTATTAGAACTACTACTACTACTATATTGATGATGTTGATGATTTTGATGATTTTGATTATTTTGATTATTTTGATGATGATGATTATGATGATTATGATTATGATTACCGCCTATCCTACTAAAACCACTAAAAGTGGATTTAGTAAATTTACGACTCATTACAGGAACTTGATTAGTAGTAGAATTAATATTAATAAATGTTGTTGTTGTAGAAGCACCACCAGTACTAACACTACCATTATTATTATTACTGTCATTGACTTTTTTGTTGTTGTTAATGTTGTTTTTATTGATGTTGAGGTTGTTTAGACTATTGTTGACGTCGGTAAGGCTTTTATTAAAATTGTCGTCATTTAATGTTGAATCTTGCGTTAAAGAAGATGATAATGATGCAACGAATGGTTGTGATGCTTGACCATCAGGTTCTGATGCACGACGTGGTCGAATTAACATAGGATTTATGGCTTCGGGACTACGATAAAACTACGAAAGTGGACGCAGCACGGTGTAAATAAAAGATGATAAAAATAAAATGTAAAGGAAAAGATGATAGTTAGCTTACTTCATTTGCTTCAAAACTTGAATCTCTTGCAATCGAAGTTGTATGTCGTCTAAATTGTCTTACTTGTTCCATTTTTGTACGCTATCAGGTATACAACTATGAGAAAGTTGTATGTGCGGAATAACTTAAAAATGTGGAGTGAATATCGATATATCGACTATGGAACAATATCGACTATGAAAGTTATATCGACTATGGAAGTATATCGACTATGGACTATTGGAAGTATATTGACTATGGGATTAAAATACAATATAAACTATTGAAAAAATATATAATTTAAAAAAAAATAAGGTTTTTATTTATTTTATTTTATTTATATAGACAAGTTATTTTTTTTTTTTAAAAAAAAAAAACTAAGCAAATTTTTCGTTGTGTTCAGAAAAAAAATATATAAATATATAATAAAAAAAAAGAAAAGAAAAGAAAAGAAAAGAAAATTTAAATTTTTTAACAGAGGAAAAGAAAAATAAAATAATACAAGATATATTTATTTTAATTCATTTTATATATTTTGTTTTTTTATCGATAAACAATAAAAATACATACGTAAGATAAGTAAATGCGGAACGTATAAATTTTTAAGATTTGTGAATGTTTGTTTTGAAAAAATCGTTTGATAATAATGTAGTGAAATTGTACAAAAGAAAAAAAAAGTGTGAAATATTACAAAAAAAAAAAAAAAAAAAAAAAAAAAAAAAAAATTTTTAAAAAAAAAAAAAAAA
>JADRCO010003029.1:0-11364 GCA_021464525.1 Rhizophagus sp. LPA8_4_AMF
TTTACGGGACAGCTGATGAACAGGAAAATATTAAAATATTAAATCGAGCAATTGATATAGGATGTACCTTTTGGGATACTGCAGTTTGTATTTAAACTCTTTTAATAAATTCAAGATTTTAATATTAATTTAAATAATAATAAATGAAGTATTGCTTTTTTTAAAAAAAATTTGAAATGTAAAGGATATGTATGGATTCGGGAGCAATGAAATCCTTCTTTCAAAAGTTCTTAAAGAACATCGTAATAAAGTATTTCTTTGTACAAAGTTTGCATTTTTCCAAGAACAAAATGGCGAAATTAAGGTATCAGGTAAACCTGAATATGTTCGTCAAGCTTGTGAAAATTCTTTAAAAAGGTTGGGAATAGATTATATCGATCTTTATTATCAACATCGTGTGGATGCCAATACGTAAGTAAAGAAATTTTTTAATCTTAATAAAAATTGTAAAATTAACATCCATTTTTTCATTTTTACAGACCCATTGAAGATACTGTCGGCGCTTTAGCAGAACTTGTTAAAGAAGGAAAAGTTAAATATATTGGTCTTTCTGAATGTTCCGCAGAAACTCTTCGACGTGCTTATAAAGTTCATCCTATTGCCGCAATTCAAGTAATTATATCACTGTTACAAATTTAATAATGTCGATATAATAAATTAAAATAAATTAATTTTTTTTTTTTTAAGATGGAATATAGTCCTTGGGCTCTTGATATTGAAAAAAATGGAGTTCTGGAAGCTTGTCGTGAATTAGGTGTCACTATAGTAGCTTATAGTCCACTAGGGCGCGGCTTTCTAACAGTAATTATCACTTTTTTTAAATGGTTTATATGCAAAATATTTTAACTTCAAATAAATTTTAAATTACTTTTTTAGGGAAAATTTAAATCTCTTGATGATTTTGAACCAAATGATTATAGAAGAATGGATCCACGTTTTCAAGGTGAAAATTTCAATAAGAATTTGGAAATTGTACGTAAATTTAGTGAATTTGCGAGTAAGAAAGGAGTAACTGTAGGTCAACTATGTTTAGCTTGGGTTATCGCTCAGGTAAATATCCTTATATTTTAAAAATATTATATTATATTATGTATGATAATAATATTTTTTTTTTTATATATATATATATTATAGGGCGAGGACTTTGTTGCTATTCCTGGTACAAAAAGATTGAAATATTTGGAAGAAAATTTTGAAGCAGGAAAAATTCACCTTAGTCCTGAAGAATTATCAGAAATCAGGAAAATCATTAATTCTATTGAAATCTCCGGCGATAGATACGGTGAAGTATTTGCGAAGGTAAGGAAATAATAATTTTTCTAGGCATATGTTAAACCTATTTTTTTTTATTTAATATTAACAACTTTATCTGTAAAACAGTTTTTGGATGGTTAAAAAAAAGTCATTCCAATTATAAATGGCTATATTAAATAAATTCATTGAATAAGTAGTCGTGATATTTACGTTCACCTTCAATAAATAAACAAATGTATATCTTCATGTGATAAATAAAAAAAAATTTTTACAATCATTTTTATTATGGAAAATTGTTCTCACTTTCGATTTTAGTTTATCAGGTTTAGTACTTTACTTCGGTTTATAATTTTCCATGATTTATGAAATTGATGCAAATGATACTCGCAAGATTCTAAATATTTTTTAAATTTTAACTTGAAGCTCATATATTGTATTTAATTATTCCTTTTAAATTTTTAAATCAATTATACAAGAAGTTCAAAATATTTTTGATTAATAATTATCATTAATAAAGATATTCAATAAAAAATCGTATATTGTTTTTAGAATACACGCAAAATAATTAGTACCTTTAATTTCATAATATTTCTAAATCAAGATGAACATTAATTTTCATCTAATTATTACAAAGTATAATTATAAAAAAATTATGTGATTCCTAAGATATAACCCAAATAAACAAAGATTGCGTTAATTTACCCTCTTCCCATCACTCCTTTTCGTCTCCCATCACTCCTCTTCGTCTCCCATCACTTCTTTTCGTCTCCCATTACTCCTTTTCATCTCCCATCATGTCCTATTTCTCCTTTTTGTTTCCTATCACTTCTCATTACTCTTTTTTACTCCATTGTTATTTCATTTTTTTATTAGCATCTTTCTCCTTGATCATTGTAATTTACTTATCTTTTTTTTTATTGTTATTGTTTTTTTTATTTGTATCACTTCATAAAAATAAATCCGGTGATTTTTTTCTTTAAAATCGTAAATGTGTGACTTAAATTTAATATTTGCAAGTAAAACTTCATCAAATAAGATTATTTTGAACAAATATGCTTGCAAAAAAATTTTTTTTAAAATATCGTTTGCGATAAAATTTTACGTTTAACCGATCAAAAATTAAAAAAATCAGCCGTCAGCCGATTAATAAATTTACTCTATATATTGTACATCATGTGACATATTTGAAAAAAAAACCCCAGGTGATGATAGGTAGATGGATAAACTGTACTGTACGAAAAGTTAAACTGTACTGTACGGTTAAATTAAAAAAAAATTTCAAAAATTTCGTACAGTACAGTACAACGCTTATATATATACGTTGAAAAAAAAATTCGTACAGTACAGCTTAAAAATCAGATCACGTGATTAAATATAATTAACAAAAAAATCTTTTCGCAAAATAATTTTATGTATGGAAGTTTGTTTATTATAAATATACTAAATATACTGCCAAACTAAAACTAAAAGTAATATAAAAGTTTATTTTATGTTTTAATTTTTTGATTTATTTATTTATTTATTAAACCCATCATACAATAAAAATCGCACAATGATACAAATAGATTAACAGTTAATCTGGGATCAAAAATCTTATTTATTTTAATAGTAAATGACACGAAGAAGGTACCTAACAACTAAATAACAATATAAAAGATTTACAATGGTAAAAATATACTGATAAATAAAGATACAATAATAGAAAATAATGACAAAAAAAAAATAATGAAAAACAACGAAAGAAATGAAAGGAAATAAAAAGAAACAAAGAAATGGAAAGGAAGAAAGGGAATGAATCAAGGAACAAGATAAAAAAGTAAAGAGGTAGAAAAGGAACAAAAAAAATAAATAAAGGGGATAAAAAAAGAACAAAGATAGAGTGATAGAAAGGAAACGAAAAAAAGACAAAGGAATAGAAAGGGAATAAAAAAAAAGATCAAGGGAACAAAAGGGAATAAAAAAGTAAGGGATTAAAAGAGAATGAAGAAAAGAATGGAAATAAAAAAAATGAAAATAATGAATAAAAATAAATGATGAACGAGATGAAGGAATGAAAATCATAAAGATTATTAACAAAACCATAAAGTTTAAAAGAACGAAAAGGTAAAATTAAATGAAATGACAAAACCCATAAAGAAAAGAATTAAATAGCGTTAGTAACGGTAAAAAATGAAATATAAGAAACAATAACAAAAGAAAAAGAAAAATGTACCTTTAACCGCAGCTTGAAAACCTAAAGAGAAAAGTATCTTCACCTGCACAACAAGAAGAACTTGAAGATCAAAAAAAGCAAAGAAAGTTAGAGACGAAAAAACAAAAACTAAAGAAAATTAAAAACAAAGAATAAAAAACAAAAGAGAAAAAGAAAAAGAAAAAAAAGGAAAATTTACCTTTGACCCGACCATAAACCAGAAAGTTTAAGATATAAAAAAAGTGGAAGAATGACAAGGTTAATAATAAAAAAAAAATAAGAAACAAAGTTAAAGAAAAACTGTCATCTACTTGTTCGGAAGAGCACACTACCTAAAGAAAAAAAATAAAGGTTAGGAAAAAATAAAAGTCAATGCAAAAGACAAAAAAAAATTGATTTAAAAACTAACCTTTAGTTTACTGTCCTAAAATGTGGACAAAGGATCTAAAGAAAAAAAAGAATATTAGTAAGGAGATATGTCTGAATAAAGAGATTATCTGATCATGATAAACAAATAAACAAATGTTATAAGTCACATGGCAAGGTTGTACACTTGTACTGTACAAATACAACTAATCGTACAACCACTTTTTGAAAAAAACTCTCCCGTACATTATTTTTTTGAAAAAAAAGGCGCAGTACTTTTCATAAACCCTCAAGTAGCCTGTTGCTACAACGCTCCAAACATATTTCCAGTGCGTATATTTTCATTCCATACCTTACAGTGTACACGTATGGTTAACCTTTGGGTTAAAAAGGACTACACGAAAACTTCAGTTTCGGGTTTTTATTATTTGCCACCCTTCTCCCTAGCGGAGCTTTTCTAGAGTTTTTTACCACTGCACCTCCCCCTAGTCTTTTGTAGACATATTGGTTACAGCCTTATCATTTACGGTACTTAGCCAAACTCAAGGATCATATTCCTATTGCTTCTGATTACAATTTTAGGATCCCGTTTTTATATCGGTCTACCTCTCGTACTTCTAGTACGGTGAATCAGGTTGAATTAGACATTGAAGATTTAACGGAAGCAGTTGATGCTTATATTCCTGAACTGGTAATTTACGGTCACTCTGTTCGATCCACTGCCACCTAATATTGACTTAGATGCCTCGTTGGTTCCTTTTATTCCTCAACAACCGTTTTATAGCCATGATGGTTTTACATTTCATCCTCCTGGTTTTAAACCTTGGCTTCAATACATTAATGCTGCTGCAGATGCAGCAGCAGAAGAGGCTCGTTATAAAGCCATGGCAGCTTTTCACAGCACTTCTATGATGAAATATGAACAACGCATACACATCATAGAAGAACTTACGAATTATACCTATCATCATTATGATACCGTCAAAACACGAGTTGCTACTCTACAATACATTAATGATCAAAATGTTGGCTTTGATCCACGTGCAGTGAACCCTGCTGCTGAACACCTATTTCTTAGACGGAATAAACAGAAGAACACCAAGCAAGTTACGACTCCTAGTGGGTTCGTAAACTCAAGTCTCACCAAATAAGACATCTCAAGGAGGAGTGGTCCTCCTTTTCGGTTAATTTTCAACAACATATCAGTAGTGGTTATTTGGACCATTGCTTTCGTCCTGTTTCGTCAGACAACACCAAAGAATTGGAATATCATCCTCTTAAAAGAGATGTTTTCTTACGCCACCTATCTGGTCCTTCTGGTTCTAAGAAACCCCACATCGAGACGTTCGTCTCAGATCTTGACTCTTCAGTTGGGTGAAACCTGCCTTGGTTTTCTTTTCTCACTAACGCGTTTTTAAACGCATTTATTATTTTACAAATTAGCATTGTAGATTTTTTCTACATCTTTAAACCTTTTACCAACTTAGAATAGAGTGAATCATTCTACTCCTAACAGGATTTACGAGTAGCAACATTTTTGTTGAAAGAACAATCCGGGTTTCGACTGACTTTATAATTTTTCTTCTTCACATAGAACTGTTCTCCCTGCACGTTTCATGCCATTTTATGTTTAATTACCTACCACTTGGTCCTTGATGACCATCTTATAGATAGCCCCTCTTCCGGTTCTTCAGTTAATTAGTCTTCTTGATTTTTTAGGGTTTCGTCTTAGGTAGTTTCTTTTTTCTTATTTTTGATTAATTACTGACGTTCATCGGTTTGGGTGCTTGTCAGGTCCGATTCAGATCAAGTGAGGACCCAGTCTTGCTGGGTGAAGGCGTCTTCTATAGAAATTTTTTCTCTTTTTTTAAATTGTTGTAATTTCTGATGTACTCCTCCTCCTTTTACATAAAATAAATAAATAAATAAATAGTACAACCACTTTTCGTACAATACAGTTTAACTTTTCGTACAGTACAATTTATATGTATACTCGGTGATGATTGCCCAGGTGACGTTTAGCAATTCCCTGCAATATTTTAAAAATAAATTTATTATGAAACTTTTTGAATGAAAATTAAAGTTTTATAAAATTAAACTCTTTTGAATTTTACATTTTTTGAAAAAATTTTTTTTTTGCATATTTTGGAACTTTAATCCACTTATTTTAATCTAACTCTAATTTTAATTCTAATTCCTTACCTAACCCTAATCCCTAATCCTAATTCTTATAATTGAATTATAATAAAATAACTAATCTAAATTTGGTATTGTTATGATAATATGGATTTATAATATCAACTGAACTGCTTTGCAGTTCAGATAATATTCTAATATCCATATTATTAATTATAATTGGTAAATATTTTAATGATTTAATAATTACTAATTATATATAATGAAATATTTTAAAATAATGTTCCTCATTATCTTGTTGCTGAATTTTCATATTAATTGTTAGATGTATTATATAACTTCTCTCCATAGTGATGAGGATTTTATACATCTACAATATGAGGATGTGTTCCTCGAATTACTACTGGTAAGATTTGTCTAAAATCTCCACCTATTATAAAATTAATACCACCATTGATAAACCTTTTTATTGTTTGCTTATTTTTTAACCTTTTTTTTGGATTTCATTTTTTCATTTTCAGGTCTAATAAATGCATTTTAATTTCTTGTAATGATCTGTATGTCTTTTTAAAATAATTTAATTTAGATGTAAATTAATAAATTAATTTAGTTATAAATTGTTAGTATTTGGAAAAAAATATATATAATATTATGTAAAAAAAATCCATTATTTTGACTTTTAAATAAAATCACAATTATATTACTTTAATTATTTAAAATCATGCTTGCTATTTCATTATTTCCTAATTAAAATAATTAAATAAATACAGTTTTACTATGAAAAAATTTATTACTAAATAATACAGTAACATTGTTGTTAATTTATATAACCAATATTGTTAATTTATATAATCTGGCATTATTAATTTATTAATTAATACTATTATAGTTATTGATACATTGATCACTGTCTATCATGTGATTGAAACTGAAAAAATTTTAAAATGTGACCCTCTAGGTCTGACATGTTCTCAAAATAATTAATGAAAAGAATGTAACCCATTGGATCTGAACCGGAAATCATGTATGTAAAAAAAAATTTTTAAATGCCTTGGATCTGAACAATCATGTATGTAAAAAAATATTTAAAATTAACCCTTTAGATCCAAACTGGTTCTAAAAGGCATTATGTATCATGTGTTAATTTCATATGTACAATATGAACTTCTGTAATATTTAACCTATAAGGATAAAATTTATATGGTTAGAAAGCCACAGCTTTGAACTTCACTATTTAACTTTAAAAATCTGCATTCCTTAAGAACTTAAACTTCTTGAAAAATGATTTTGCATTAGGCAATTTTGATTTTTTTTTAATTTGAAGAAAGAAATAACAAAAATATTAATTTGAGAATAGATGATATTGAAAAAGAAGAATATTTAGAGATAAAGTGTGAATTAATTTCATTAATGGATAGTACGAGACATATTCTTAATACGAATGATAATAATCCAAATGCTTTAAATTGGATAAAAAATGTATAATCTAATTGGAACGGAATTCGTAAAATGGTTGAAGAAATAGAAAGTTATCAAAATAAAAAAACTTTTCAAGCAACATGGAATAGGTCAAATAATACATTCTGGTTATAAATTATAAATTGTTAAATATCTATTGCAATATTCAAAAAATACTCTAATATGTGTCTTAAAACAAAATATTTTAATTTATAAAAAAAATGACGATTTTTAAATCTAAATGCTGTAAGATAAAGAAAATGCTGCGGGATTTACGATCTGCATTTATTACATAATGATCTTGTGACCACTTTTCTGGGTGATGCTACGTTCTACAGTATCGATCAGATGATCACATTTTTTTTTTGCTTTTTACAAATGATGTGGCACATGACAGGTAGAATACTAAAATTTTAATGGTTACACCACTTATTTATTTTAACCATCTATAAACTTTATTTTTGCACTGTATTTTTTATTTTTTTATTATTAAAAAAATGATCATTTTATAAATATGCGAGAAGAATTTATTCAAGCAGCACTTATGAGAGCTTATGTATCAATTGACTATAATATTCATGTTGATTTTCATGAACAACATGAATTTATGCAACAAATAATTCTTGCTGATGATTCTCTTACAGAAGAAGAAAAAAACTGAAGCAGTAAGATTAAACAATAAAAATTATGACTGTGATAAAATTAGGAATAATTCAGGAACAAGAAGAATTTGTGAAAATTGTAACCAAAAATGTTTAGCTACATTATATTGTGAATATTGTGTTCAAAATTATTTAAAATCAAACTTTTCAAATTGGACATCTGGAAATAATGATATTGATAATTTAATAAAAAATTGCCAATTAGAAACATTTATGCCAGATACAGTAATTGAATGGATCCCATACAATAATTTTAAAAATATCAAATATCTAACAAGAGGTGGATTCTCTAAAATTTATACAGCAGATTGGATTGATGGATTATATGAAGAATGGAATTCTAAGACACAACAATTAGAAAGAGTTAAAAGATATGGAATACAAAATATTCTTGTTGGAGTAATATTTATTAGTAATATATAAATTTTAAATTTTAAGTTCTTTAAATACTATTGTGAGATTACAAACCTCTTCAAACCAACTTTGATTTGCACTTTTAACATTTTCTAGTTCTTTAAGTATTATTTTTTAAAGGCTAAATCGCATTTAGCTATAAGCAACAAATATACAGTTGTTACTAGATGTTATGGCTTAACACAAAATCCATCAAATGGAATTTATATGCTTGTAATGAGAGAAATGGATCTAAATTTAAGAGAATATTTACAACAAAATCAAAATCAACTTACATGGAAAGAAAGAATTATAATTGCTTATGAAATAATTGATGCACTTTATTGGATTCATGAAGAAAATTCAATTCATAGAGATTTGCATTCTGGAAATATATTATATTCAAAAATAAATGATCATTGGCGTATTAGTGATCTTGGATTTTGCGGTCCTGCAGACAAATCATCAAACAAGTATATATGGAAATCTTCCTTACATAGCTCCTGAAGTTATTAATGGAAATGGCTATACTTTTAAATCTGATATTTATAGTATTGCAATGCTTATGTGGGAAATTTCATCTGGACAACCTCCATTTATGAATTATGAACATGATTGTAATCTTGCAATTAATATTATTAATGGCATGAGACCGAAAATTGTATCAGAAATTCCTTCAGAATATAAAAGTTTAATGGAGCAATGCTGGAATGCTAATCCATTAGATAGAAAGACCTAATGCTTATGAATTTAGGGAAAAAATAAGAGAAATTAATACATATTATCTAAATAATCCAAATGAATTACCTCAACAAATTATAAAAGTAGATAAAGGAACAAACAATAATATAAACAGTAAATCATTTATAAGTAAAATTCATGAATTTAAAAATCTACCTGATCCAAAAAATGCAACAGAAGGTATAGTTTTTTAATATCTATTAACTATTTAATTTTGTTTTAATATTCATTATTATTTAAATTTTAAATTAAATAAAAATAGAAGAACAAGAGGGTAATATTAAACTAATCATTTTTTTATATAATCTATAATCATTAATTAGTAATATTTTAAAAATATCTTTTTAAAATAGAATTTCATAGTAAATTATATGACTTTAATATCCCTGATAATAGTAAGTATTCTTAAAAATTATATTGAATTTTATTTAATAATCAAGTATAATAATTATAATCATTACTTAGTTAATGATATTGGTAAATCAAGTAATCAAAATATTGTGAATACATCAAGAATAAGTAATGTTATTAAAGGTACTGTAACCATTATGCATTTTTAATAAAAAGAAACATGAATAAATAATACTTACAATTAATACAGTATTATGATGGTTTAATTAATATCTTTAATTATAGCTGGCAGTAAAAAATTGTCCGAAGTATTTAAAAAGTTGCAGCTAAATTCAAAAAGTGGTAAATAAAACATTTATAAATTATCTTCAATTTCAATTTAGAAGATAAATATTTACCTAATTTGATTTATTAACAACATAAATATTAAAAATTATTATGATAAAGAAACAATACAACAAAAACCAAATGTTGATATTGATGGTGAGTAATATTCATTAAATTACTTTTTAAACAATAATTTATCTTAACATTATTTTATTTATTAAAAGATGAAGTACATAATAATCCAAATCTTCATTCAGAAGAACAAGATGAACTGGAAATTCCTGATGGTTTGTTAATCCATTATAATTTATTGATAAAATATTAAAAATAATAGTAATTAAAATTTATTTACTAATATATTTATTTTTTTTAGATGGAATTTAAATTATTTCATGTATTTAAATGTAATTTCATTTTAATATTTACCGCATATTATTTAAACACTAAGAATAGAATAATAAGTTTCTTAGTTTGTAATTTAAATAATTCTTTATTTATTTATAACGTTATTAAATTATTTTAAAAATATCTAAACATAAAATATCAATAAATATTTGTTTAAAAAGATTTGTTGAAATGTCACGTGTTAAGCATGTAAATTTTTAATTTATTATGTGATTTAAAATTATAAATTGAGAAAAATAATGATTAAATTATTAAGATTACTATTTAGAAAAGATTTATTTTAGATAACTGAAAGAAAACTAGGCATTTTTTTTATGCAAAAAAAACTTAGTCGAATAGTAGTGTTAATTGACATTGCGTGATAAAAAAAACCCCCTTATTATATAAGCTGCTTGATCGTTAATAAAGTGTAAAGTAAAATATCTCATATTTCTATAGAGAAAGGTAATAATAATATCAAACTGATTATATGCCAATTTTTCATAAAAAATTTTATATTAAGACGATTATAATATTAAATTACTAGAAATTTTTCTCATTAAAATGTGGTAGAGGTTAAAAGAAATCTTAAGCTATTTTCTTTAGCAAAATTATGATGTATTTTCTTAACTGATCACAAAAAATTTGATCCTTATCATTTTGATATTAGTGACTACAGTTAGCTCGCCTCATACCAAATTTTGTTCAGGAAAATCAGACCTTCCGTTGTTATAAGAAATTCGTTAACATAATGGGAAATTCTGTATCAACTGGAAAAACTTGGGATATTGTAATATACTGTACAACAAAATATCTTTGTTATATGAAAACCTCAGTATAAAAAATACTTATAACAAGGGTTATATAATATTTAATAGTTATTCGGCACGAAGTGCCGAATAACTGTTATATTGGGTAAATCGAATTTGATTGGTTGATCCCGGGCTCCGCAGGAGCCCGAGATCAAATGATCAAATTTGATTCCCAATATAACAAGCTACCTTTAGGTAGCGTTAGTTATTCGGCTCGAAGTGCCGAATAAGTGATTTATCCGGTATCATGTGATTTATTGCCTGATACAAGTGCCTGATACACGATTTA
>JADRCO010003030.1:0-11358 GCA_021464525.1 Rhizophagus sp. LPA8_4_AMF
ACAGTTTCAGAATGCTTAGATGTTCAATTAAGTGAATTAGGTAAGTTATTATTATCTATAATTTTATTAATATTTCCTATCTAATTTTTTTTTTTTATAGATTTAAATGAAATTTATCAAGATAGTGAAGATGATAATATTGAATGAAGTATTTTTTATGTGAAAGTTAAAGTCAAATAGTTTAAATTACTAGTATGCGTGTTGAAAGTTAGTTTTACTCCTATTTTTGCTTTATAAATTTTTATCTTAGTTTTTTTATTTACATAGTATTTATGTATATGGATTATATGGATTATTAGATTTATATTTATGAATATTCTATATAAATAATGATTCTAAATTTTTTTTATTGATTATTATTTAATCGTTTAAATATAAAACTGTAATATATTTGCAACTGCCAATATCCACTTAATGTATTCTTGTGTTTCTGAATATATTTACTAATCATTGCAAATCCATAGTGAAATTTCATTTGATTATAGTGTAAAAAATCATATAAATTATGAATGATTTTGGTTGATTTTGTTCTAAAGGAGGTTTGAATAATTGAGGAATTTATTTTAATACTGTTTTTATTTATTATTTATATTAAAATGTTTAATATAACTCATTGATGTTTTAAATAATAAGTTTAACTTTAATAGCTAAATTCAAAGGAAGAAAAGCCATTTTGTAATAAATGTGATATTTAATATACCTGATAATCCTTCAGAAGTGAAATAAATAAACAATAAGATGAGAAAATTTTGATGTAATATTACACACATTGAACAAATAACCATAGTACATAATAAAGCCTATAATCTAAAAAAGTAGTACGGATTGTACTGATTGCAAAAAAATAATGATCAGAATGAAAAGGACTGTGATAAATCACATGATAACCTGTAAAAAAAGTCGATCCATTTTTTATATTCGATCTATTTTCCGTAAAAGGGTCATATTTCCGGAATTAATAACTTTATATCACAGAATTTAGTGAATTATTTTCATTTTCCGTGAATGGATCCGGGAAAAGCTCATATTTACGGAGTTTTTACAGAAATAACGGATAAAAGTTATTATAGGGATACTCTATTAAATTATATAAGCGATAATAAGCGATTGTATTATTTTTTTCTTCACTTTGTGTTTGATCTATCACATGAATTGAATCCATTTTATTGGTTAGGTTTTTTACTACACATATCGCATCATCATATATAATATAACTTTCTTCAAAAAATACGATTTAAACTATTTGAGCTCTCTCTACATTTAACTTGATTTACACAATGGCCTCTAAAGTTACTTATGAAGACGATCTTTGCTTTATTAATAATATTAACTTACAACTTTACCTACCCAAACACAACAACCACCTTTGGAAAATGAAGCCACTGTGGTATTTATTTATCTGTTGACCCTCTTTATAGCTACTGTATATTCAATGTTTTAACAAATTGAATGTAAATCAACATAATTTTGGAACACATAAATAATTAATATCATTTAATAAAAAGCATTTATATAATACAATTTGATAAATTAAAAAAATACAATTGTACAACATCATGAGTAACTTTATATTTGATTTCTAACCTTATCTATGATATTATTGTTCCTCATATTTTTAGAATTTAAACAAAAAAAATATTTAGTTATTTAGTTAGCTAAATAAAGTATCAAATAAAATACCAAATATACATTATAATTCACATGATTTATGTGTTGTGCTTCGGAAAATCGGTAAAATGAGATAGGAAGGAAGATGATAAAAAAGTGATATGAATTATTAGAAGTGTGGCAGAGTAGGGTATAATGCAGATGCACCATATTGCTTTTTGACACCAACCTGACATACAAAGAGTGATGTAAATTTTATCATAAATTATCAAAGCCCAAAACATAGCCACATATTATTATGGCTTAAACCATAGCCACTTATTATCAACATAATTCAAAATCTGAATACAGGAAAAGATGTATAGTTAAAGTTATAATCTCATATTAACAAAGCCTAAAGTATAGTCACACATATAAGTTTTATTTAGATAACAAAAAGTAATTATGAAATACAAGATAAATTATTATTTTACATTATAAAATTACTTTAATTTAAATAAGATACTTATTAATTATTAAATATAATTTTATAATAATTCTGCACCAACAACAGTTAGATCAAACCATCTATTAATAGATGTCTTTCATCAATAATGTAAATTTCTCCTTTTTTAATATGTATTTTTTTTAGATATTAATAGGATTGTTTCGAGTAAAAAATCAATTATTGAAGTAGGCTTATTCCTATGGCTTAGTTATAACCAAATTTGGATTTATATTAGTATTACCAGTGATATTCACAAATAATATTTTGATAAGCCACATAATCTGACATTAATATACTGTATATATATATATAATCAATCAAATGAATTTTTCTAAAAATATTTAACAGCCTTCAATTTTTTTTTTAATGTCTATTTACAAACACATCAATGGATTATTATACAGCTGAATTGAAACAAAATGAATATTAACAAATATACCAATTTTTAGACCAATTAATTTTATTCATACCAATCACACTTCTATTAAAAGAGCAATATAAGGACAGATGAGCAAACTGTTGAGAATGAGCAACCATTTAGAAGGATTTCTGCTATATAACAATATGACTTATTACCACTATAAAAGGATTACACACAACATCTAGTTGAATTCGAAAAAAAGAAAAGACCTCCCACTGGTCCTAGCAATGCAAAAACTGGAAACAAAAAAGCCAAGCAACAATTGCAGAGCAACAAGAAGGGCAAGGGTTCCAAGAAGGGACACGTCTATCATTTTCACATGGAGAAAGCATGATTTTAATTTAATTATATAACAACAAATCTACAAATTTTGTCTTTCATAGCAAGTCTTTCAGGCTCTTAAAATGCTTCGCAAGTCCAACTTGAAGGTGGATATTACATGCAAGGTTCTTGAGACATTTTTAGATGGATAATTGATTAATAGTAAAATTATAATGTTATATTTTTAAAGTTAAAGCGCTACCACGACCCTATATTCATAAAATCAATGAATCATGTGATCACCGATCAAATAAAATCAAATAATACACAATCTTAATTCAATTACAGCAAGTCGTCCATAAGAATAATAGAAGATTTCTAATATTCATAAATCCACATTTAAGATCTATTTATAAATATACAAATATGGAAATTATTAACAAATTACTTATTTCTTTTATACAATTGCAACCAGATGAATCCTGGAAAATATATCAACTATCTGATAAGATATATCAACTACAACATCTATTGTAATAAAATTAATATCATTATACCTACAAAATTAATTCTTATTTGCTTAATTCATTCAGTTAATGAAGTAACAATTATAATACTTATTAACATTTAAGTAGGAAGGTTGGTTACTTATAGAAATATTTGGAATAGTATAGCACACAAAACATGTTGGGATAAAGGAAAGGATAAAAACCAACACAATGAAGCCTTTCAAATTATCGATTTGGCAATGGATACCAATGCATATTTCATATTGGACAAACAAAATATTATACTTAGCACTCACAAATGTGCCAAATTTTTGTATTAATTCAAGAAAATTACTGTTAGTAAGGTTAAAATTTAATAATGGATTGTAATGTAGTGATTACGATTATAATTCTTCATTTTTTTATTAGTAAATTTATAAAGGAAAAATTTGGGGATTAACATCCCAAAATATAGACTGATTAATTGCAAAGATATTATGATACAATTATTTTAGACTATGAAGTATGCATCACGAAAAACAAGAAGAGCTTAAGAAATCGCTACAGCAATGTATGGTGTCATCACTAAACAATTTTAAAGAGTCGCAAACCAATTTTAAAGAGTCTGTTAAGGTACATGTTTTTCTCTATACAAATAAAGATTCTGAAAAGTGGTCATTAATTATATTTTTTAAAAGAAAAAAGCATAATCAGGAAGCAAACTTTATCTTAAGAAAAAGAGTACAGAATTTATAAAGCCAATATAGAAGTATTCATGATAATGTTAACATTATATTAGAAATATTTAATATATAATAAATTAAAGCTTGGATATAAATTACAACTATAATGGCAAATGTATTAATACCATTATCACAACCACTAACACAATGACAACAAGAACTACTGCTAGATGATAAATTGCTACAATTGCTAACCAAGGAAATCAAATGAACAACCACAACCGCAAATACCAATACCATATGAGCTATTTTTTATAATCTTGATTAATAAATTGTCATTATTCAATTAAGTAATAAATATTTATCAATAACTTTGATTATACAGTTAAAGAGTGTTAAACGCTGAGAGGGAATTATAGGATTTATAAACAATGATAAAAAGGGAAGAGGAAAAGGATGTTAATCTCTTATATACTTCAGCATTAATATTATATTTTTATTTATATGAAATTTCTTTAATTTCTCTTTTTTAAACACATTAAATTTATACTTATATTTTAGTAATTAAATATTCAAATTTAGGAAATAGACTTAATTCTAAATTTCGAAATTACAAATTCCTTAATTGCTATTATTTAATTATTTGTAATAATGCTTAAATTCAATAATTAGTATAATCCTATGAAGAGCGTGTTAAAAGTTCTCAATATGCTTTGAAAGTATCCCTATAATGAATCAAGTACATTTGAAAGAATCCCATACAAGAACCCCAGGCACAATTGAAGGAATACTACAAAAAAACCCAACATGTCATTGAACAGCATACTCAATGAGAATAAATCAATAATGCCAATGAAAAAGGGTTATATAATTAAGAATTATTGTTGGCAGAACAAATAGCCCTTTAAAATACTAAATCAAGGCAAATTAATTCACAAAATTATTAAGGATTATATCAAACAATCTATTTAATATATAAAGTTTCCAGAAATGCAAGTACCAAAACCACCTTTATTTAAAATTGTGGACTCATTAGGTAATAATTTAGCACTGATATTAATTGTAATGAAATACTAGATTACTATACCATGAGTCTAATGACTAGGTCATTTTTACTCTTAAAACGCACAGATGCAACAGTCTATACCTGGAATGAACTATTTCACGGTTTAATTTCACCTTTTATTTTTAGATATTTTATAATCACAGATTTTTGGTATCCCAGAAACTATCAGAAAGGAGTTAGTATTCACAATGTACATAGAAGTTATAACCAAAGAAAACATTGAAATAGAGAATATTACCAAATAATTGGACATAATAGAAAAAACTATTGGGAAAGTATAGCCAGAAGGATAAATAGAGATGCAGGTTCAAATTTTACCAGACATCAATGCAGGAGAAAGTTGAAGACTATATAAAAGAATAGAAAGAAATAAAACATGACTATAATCACATCATGTTGAGGATATAACAGGAGAGATCAATAAATGACATATATTTGATAGGATAGATATTACCAATTATTACAAATAGTTCGTGTTTTTTTTTTACTTTTGTTTTTTATTAGTTAGCTATCTCAAACTTCTGTTTGAAGTGTTCTGTTTGATGATAAAAATTTTTTAAATTGCTTCCTTTTATGAAATAATAGTATATTGTTTTAATGATTTATGAGATATGTACTAAACTGATTTATAGACTACAAACATAAGATATTGAAATTTCTTATCAAAAATGAAATATATAGTGGTTATATGAAGGTGCGGTAAGAGTAATTCCGATATATGCTTAGCCACATTTTATTTTATTAGCACAATTGGATGCTTAAGAATTAATTATTTTTTATTACTGTAGCATTATATTTTTCATTCGCTTAATTTTGGTAGAATTCTTAAAAAGTCACATGTTATGATTTGGTAATATTTAATATGAAATTTTGAAATAAATGAGCGTAACTTGCGATGAATTTTCATTGGTACAGTAAATGACATTATATATTCATAAAATATGAGACAAAATGATACAAGTTTATTTTTGATATTTTTACCCATTCAATATTTTTAGTAATTTATTTAGAAAACAAAAGCTTGATTATGGTAATATACTAAAGCTAATAGGAAATACTATGACAATTTTATTAAAAAAATTAATTGTATATCATGAAATAATTAATAAATGGAAATGACCAGAAATGGTCAGCTAAAAATATTATTATAAGGTCATATACTGCAATTACATGCTCAGTTTGATTATTTATCTTTATAAAAGCCTTGTTAGAGATATTATAAAATTTTTGACCTTTCTTGTTACCTTTATTCATATTGCTTGGGGTCCCATTCCAAACTTCAATTACTTTTACAAGAAAAATGAGAAGAAACATGTACAATCTTAAATTATCAGGCCTTTATAAACTAGATTCCATAAATTATCATTTAAGTGCTGTATTATGAATGTCATGTACGTTATTTCAGAATCAGCAATAATCTGGTATTAATAAAATATTTGAGCGTGATTATGTAATTTAAAATTCTTCCTTGCATTTATTATTTTTCATATTAACTCATATTACCCATTCTTTATATCATCTCAAATTATTAATCCTACATTTAATTTTTTTTAAATAATACACATTTTATTTAAAATATTAATCTTAATATTAAATTTGAATTATAACTAGCTAATAATAAATATTATTAATTTTTAAGACGTAAAAATTCATATAAACTTTTAATAATAAAAAATCTAACATTATTCATTTTCATATAAATAAAATATGCTTTACTCTTTAATTTATCATGCTTTTATTTGTTTTAATCAAACCTGCAGTCATAAGAAAAAACTTATACTATGCATTCCGTTTTTCATATCTGTAAAGCTAAAAATTCATGGAATTATTGGTAAAAAATTACTTATTTAATGATACCTATTCCTTCTTTTCTAAATAAATCGAAAACAAGTACACATTAAATCCCAATTATTGAAATTTAATCCTCATCTATTGCTTGTTTTGTAACCTTTGTAACTCCTTAATATGCCTTTTTGATTGTACTTTTAAACGAGAAGAAAATCTTTTTTCAAGATGCTTCGTAACCGCGTCCATACCACCACTATCAAGGATTCCAATCAAATTTTTAATATAATCTACCATTGAGCCATATTCTCTAGCCACCTTTTTTATACTCAATTTACTTACAATATTATCCAATTTACCAGGAGTTACCTCAGGATTATATTTCATAGCAAGGCTTGCGATGGCTAATTCTTGTATAGCATTCGCCATGATTTTATTATATTTTCTTTCCATTCTATTATCTCTTAACCAATCATTATTTGGTGGATTCGGATTTGATGGTGAAGTTGTTGAAGAAATTGAAGATTGTTGGATCCCTTGATTAAATACATCCTCGTTCAGATGATTTGGAGCTACATTAGTTTCTGTTTTCTCTATTCTATCTCTTCTCTGTATTTTTCTATGAGGTAGACCCTCCATTCTGTCTCTTCTCTGTATTTTCCTATGAAATAGACCTTTTGAAAATTCGGGTAAATAATTGTATTTTCTTTTATTATTAATATTATCGTAATTATAATTATGGCGTAAGTTATATTTGCGCCATACTTGGCGATCTGGAGGATGGGATTCATTTCTACGATAGGGATTCAAATATGTATTATCTGATTTTTGGTGATTCATTTCTAGAACATAAGATTTTTGGATTAATACAACAATTTCTTTTTCTTTTTTTTTTTTTTTTTAACTTTAATCAACTTACCTGCGCTTAATAACTTCTCATAAAATTCTGTAGCCAACTTCTCTAATTTAAAAAAATCCGTTCCATAAACATTTGCTAATAAAAACAAGAGTTAAATTTTTTGTTTTTAATAAATAAAATCTTAAGAATTCGCTTAAATTACCTGAATTAATCTTATTAACCAAAATTATACTCAATTGATGTAGCAATATATAAGAATTATTATGATAAGGTTTAAGATAAACACTATCACTTTGAAATATTTCTTGATATTTATTAGAAAAATCAATCATGAGATTGAAAATATCAAATTCATAATTATATGAATTTAAAAATCTAATAACTTTTCCAACAAAACTAATTGATGAATTTAATTTCTGTTCCACAGGTACTTGATTCAACACATGTCCAGTTTCGGTTAATTTATTTGAAGGCACTCGATTCGACGCATATTCAGATTTGGTTAATTTGTTCGAAAGTACTTGATTTGAAACATGTTTAGTTTCGGTTAATTTATTTGAAAGTGCTTGATTCAACACATGATCGGTTTTGGTTAATTTATTTGAAGATGCTTGATTCGAGGCATGTCCAATTTCAGTTAATTGATTTGAAAAATATATCGCAGGTTGAGGGATGTCATCATCAATTTCCATATCAATTTCTTCATCATCTTGCTCAGCAATTGAAGAAATTATATCGATATGCTCACGTTCTTTAATTTTAGCTTCATTATATACGGGTTGATTAACAATGTCAATATCATTATATTCTCTTTCTTTACCTTTACTAGACGCGAGTCGATAATCAGTTCTAATAAAAGTATGTTCTCGTTCTTTACCTTTACTAGATACTATTCGATTATCAGTTCTAAAATCTCGTTCTCTACCTTCAGCTTTATTAAACACGGGTTGATTATAAGTTTTAATATCGTTATACTCTCTTTCTTTATATTTAAATTTATTAGGAACAGGTTGATTATCAGGGCTAGTTAATATAGGTATTATTTTAGGAACTGAAGACGAAGGAAGTACCATAACTTTATTAACAGGAAAATTAGTAAAATGATTTTTTGTTGTCACAGGAAGAGAAATAAAATTATTTCTCGAGGTATTTTGTGAACTTTTATTTGAATGATTGGAAAAAGGTTGTGAATAAACGAATTTTGAATTAAATGAGTTAGGATCCATTATTGAAAAACACTAATAAAAGAATTTAAAAATTTTTTTTTTTTTTAAAAAAAAAAAAAAAAAAAAAAAAAAAAAAAAAAAAAAAAAATTAAAAAATTTTTTTTTTTTTTAAAAAAAAAAAAAAAAAAGAAAGTAGACATATAAGTCATAATCACGCTATATATATACACAAAATATTTATTGTTCATGCGTAGTACAACTATTTTGATCGGCATTATTACGAAATTTTTAATCAACAACAAATTAGTAAATAATTTTCTTTTTTCATATATTATGAAAAGTTGAATTTTACATCACTATTAATTATTAATTCTGTAATATATAAATATTACAACGTATTTTATCAAAATTCAAAATTATAGTTTCCATCTAAAGTGTCATTTAAAATCGTGAAAATTTGAGTTGCGATTAAAAGAAATGACGCGTATAATTTTAACTCCTATACCAACATCTTTTTTTTTAGTTCTATATTAACGTTAAATAAATACCTAAAACGATAAAAAAAATAAAGATAATATTACGTAGCCTTGGAATAATTAAAATTCATTGATATATTTTTTTGTTTCAATATTCTTTCTTTTTTACAAGCAAATTATTTTTTTTTTCGCCTGTTATAACATGAGAAATAATAAAAAATGTCAATAAATATTAACAATTTTAACGCAGTTTTTTAATAATTTTGTTGATGTTGATCAGCCAAAGTTTATTCGAAGCAAAATTAAAGTCTACAATGGTCACATGATGTGGATAGCGTGCCGTACGGTCTTTCTTACGTCGATGAGTAATATACAATCACAAAACATTTGTTTATTTTACGGGCAAACTGATATTATAGGGTGATATTAAAACTCATTTTAAAATTATAATATTATGAGTCAATTTACCATGTTTCCGTATATTAATTTAATAAACGAACCTTGACATAATATAAAATGATTAAATAATTATTACAATATTTCTAATTATTACAGTACAATTTTTTTTTAAAAAAAAATACTACTATATATTATACTTTATTTCAGGTTGTAAGATTAAATTTATTAATTTATAAATATTTTTTTTTTTATTTTGTGCTCATTACGTGTCTATAATAAACAACTTATTTTCCATTTCAATCGATTTTTTTATAAATTAAATAGTAATGTTTATATTAAATTAACAATCAGCGAACATTCTTGTCTTATTTGTAGTCAGTTTTAGTCTGAATAACTTAAACGCTTTACTTCCCGTCAGTAAACTGGTTAATAATCAATTAAATTTGGCGCCAGAGAATTTTAGAAGATAAGTTTCTTAAATTCTTAACTAGACTGAATTTTGGTCAATTTATTATTTTTGTCCTTTAAGATTGTGTACATATAATTTTTTTTTATTTCATTCTAATGCAATAAGTTTAATAGAATATAAGATGATAAATGACCAAATAATTTCTGTAGTACTACAAAAAAATTTCACGAAAGAAAATAACGCGATTTTTTTTAACCTCACCTCTGAAATAATTTAGACGGGTCACTTAAATTTTTAGGTAACTTAAAAGAAAAAAATTATTTTAAATATATTCAGATAAAAAAAAACAATAATAAATGCAAAAGTAAATCGCTTTTAATAATAACCAATTTAAAAAATTATTCAGACCTTCTAACTCAAGTAATTTCTTTTTAATCATGATATCAGAATTCTATTTATCAAACAGGTTACTTTCTAACGTTTGTAATCAAAGTTAAGTGTCTCGTTTTTTTTAACACAAAACCCTCCCAATAAATAATATATTTTTAATATATATATAAATTTTTGCTTATTTGATTTTGCCATAAATATTTCCACTACGATATAATACTATAAAAGTAAATAAAAAATATAAACTAAGTTAAATAAAACTTTTAAATATTATCTTTTAAATTTATTAAAAATATTATTCTGACCATTCCCAAAAAAACCAACTATAATTTAAGACCCATCATTCAAATTATCTTCCGCTTGATTAATTTCTTTGAGATATATTATATAAAATTAGACGAGTAAATTATAAATAAATTATTTTACCTGATTCACTAAATTTTACAATCAAAACATTCTGAAATTATTTAAAAAAAATCGATATTGTTAAAACTTGAATAAGATTCTTCATAATTAAAATAGAAGATATTACCTGAATTAACTTGAAATGATGATAAATCTGATGAATTTACTGGTTCTGGAAGATTTTTAAAACTTAAAAGTCTACTTGTATAGATTGCTTGAGGATGAGTTTTAATACTTTCAGACTTATTTTCATTCGATCTGTTTTTCAATTTTTTTTCTCTAATTTTTTCATATTCTCTCATTTGAGAATAAGTTTCACCATTATGTTCCAATCTCTCCTTGTGCAATTTTGTTAATATTTGATACAATTCTTTAGCAGATGGTCTATTTTCTGCTTTAACATCCCAACATTTCATAATTAAATCTACAAGAAATTTTGGAATATCTTCAGAAAT
>JADRCO010003031.1:0-11357 GCA_021464525.1 Rhizophagus sp. LPA8_4_AMF
TAAATACATTTTTTGTTAGTTAAATAAATACACTATATTTCGTTAATTAAATAAATACATTGCTTTTTGATAAATAAATATTCTATTTTTTACAAACCAAATAAATACGCTATTTTTATAAATTAAATAATATGCCATTTTTTGTTAAATGAATAAATGCGCTATTTTTTATATTCGAATACCGCCATAGGTGTCGTAGAGTTACGTAGATTTTCACATGTATATTTATTTTGCAAATCTACGCCATTTTTGAACTCCTGATGTATGTAGTAATTCAGCTTACTATGAAAGTCATTTTATTTCCTTTTCTATCATCATACCAATTTGAATACAGGAACGTGATAAGATTAACGTCATCGTTTTGGTTCTTTATAGGTAGTATTACATTGGACAGCAAACTCATGATGTTGTTCTGAATCAGGTAAAGGTAAGTTTTCTTTCCGCTCAAAACATATTAACAGAACTAGCCTAAATATACGAATAACATACCATATATACTCTGAACATTTGTCCACAGTTTGATAATAAATTATTATCATAATAATAAACTAAACGAGGATCAGTATTGCTTATCGATCAATAAAAACAATACTATATGGCTATTTTCTTGTATTCGAATATTTGATAATATTTGTGGTCGAATTATTAATTGCTTTTCTGTTATCCATAATTTTAAAGATACGTTCAAAGAATTACTAGTAGTTACATTACATAACTATTACTGTTATCTACATATGAACCGATATTCCGTAATATGATTCTTCACATCAGAAATATCTATACCTGTAGCCGAATAATAATATGCTGATTATTCTCTTACTGTATGCCCCACTTTCAATAATTGTATGCATCTTTGTTCTTGATTACCATTTCAAGGAAACATTTAAAAGAAATAAAAATATTACACATACACCTCGTCACCTATATTTTTTTACTACTATCCTTCTCGTTTTATGTTACTTTTTGAAGAACTATTCTTGTATATAACGTATTTCCTCTCGTAGATATCATATTCGTATTATTTATGTCCAATGTATTTTTTCCTCTTTCTATACCAGAAGAGTACCCAAGTGGTACACTCAGCCCTGTTAACTATTACTATCTTCAACTATTATCATTCTCAGTATATCATGAAAAGTTGATATTCTTTTCTGCTGTATTCGGTCTTTGCCGTTAACATCTCAAGACTCCAGAGCATCTACATGCTATACAAGTTATCTAGTTTCGACATTTGATGTTTCACTAGCCTCGTTATAATACAGAATATTATATATAATTTGTCCAAGAAACGAAAAAAATGGTTATTATTGCAAGTGAAGTTTATTTGATTACTAATAAACAGATTGGCTTATATGATCTGCACTGCTATTTCTTATTTGTGATGACCTTAGAACATGCTAGAAATAAACATATTCGTTTCCAAAGGTAGTTTTGTGGACTTGTCGAACAATTCTGCCATGAAAGGGTATGACAAATCAAGTAAAAAATACTAGCACTTCCTACAACTTCGTATGACGATTTCAGTTCTCTATGTAAATGGTGAAAGAATATGCGTTAGGGAGTTAAAAACAAGTTTAATTAGGAAGAACTTCCGAGTTATGTGAAGAACATCAACTGCATATATTGTTTGTTTCACAACACCAGAAATACATCTAAAGGAATCAGAGGACATATAAAGTTCATTCTAAGCGTAATTAGTAGATTTTGATTTTATTTCGTGAAATATTTAGGTATCAAACAAAATATAATGTTACGTGTAGAATTTAAAGGTATTTTAATGAATATCCTTATTTCACTTTTATGTTGGCTTCATGGAGAACAAAAAAACGATAATAATTAAATATAAATAATTTTCTGTTATAGGTTTTCAAGTTCTCTAATACATTGAGCCTATGACCTACATAGAATAAAGAGAATTCTGAATAAGGTAATCATGAAGAAAGTATATATTCTTCACTATACAATAGTTAATGATCGATTCGAATAAAAACACATCAAAAATAAAAAAATGTTAGAAAATGTTTTTAATAAAAAATTAAAAAAAAGTTTCTCTCCTCTTTGCGTATCTTGAGGTCTATTTTATTTTGAATGATCCTGGGAAACTGTTCCTAATAAAAAAGATAAAAAAAAATATTAGAAAACATTCTTAATAAAAAAATAAAAAAAAACAATATTTCTCTCCTCCTGGTATACGGCATACCTTGAGGTTCATTTTGTCTTGAATGGTCTAGAGAAGTCGTTCCTAAAAATAAAACAAAATAAGAACGTTAGAAAATGTTCTTAATGAAAAAATAAAAAATAAAGTTTTTCTCCTTTTGGCATACCTTGAAGTCCATTTTGTCTTAAATAATCCAGAGAAGTGTTCCTTAAAAAAAAGATAAAATTTAAAGATAATTGCCTGATTTGCTAATTTAACCAATCAGATAGTTTTGGCAGTTTCAGATTAATTTTGGCAGTTTTGGACGAGTTTTGATAGTTTTACCAGTTTCAGAAAAATGAAAATTTTCTGAAATAGTTTTACCAAGTTTTGGTTTCATTAGTTTTGGAAACTGCTTAATTTCAGAAAGCATCTTTAGACCAGAGTATTATTTACCAAAAGAAGAATCTTTTTGTTTCATCTTTTCATCCTTTGATTTAAGAGTTCCAAATACTTATTCCAAATAGATGTTTGCATCCAAACACTTTTATTCCAAAAATAATCAACTGAAAACTTTGATTTATCAATTCCAATTAAATCTCTTGATATTTGATATTTGTGAATAAAAAGTGCAAGAAGTTTAATTGAATCAGTTGCATTAAATATCAATAAAAGTGTAACTCTATTTTTAGATTTTTTTGTTTTAGAAAGGAGACCTGTAGATAATATTTTAGAAGGTTCCAATTTCCAATATAATCCTAAAAAAACACAATATTTAATAAATATTATTAATTTAACTCTAAAATCTAAATTAGTGAAAATTACAAAATTCCGAATGATTACCTATTTTATCACAATTATAAATATCTTCAAGATTGAAATTACTAATTAATTGTTGTAATTTTTCTCTTTCTTTTATTAATTCTTCTTCACTTAGTCCACTCTGAGCTTCTCTATATTTATTATATTGCTTGATATTATATCTCTTTTTAAAATTGTTTAACTAACCAACTAAACTAGTAAAACCTTCAATATTCATTAATCTCGCAAAATCAAAAGCTTTGGCAGTAATAACTTTTCCTGTTATAATTCTATTAGCAGACAAAACATTTGAAATTCAAATTGCCAAAGCTTCTTTTAATTCAGGAAATTTTGGCAATTTTCTCTTTGTTTAGCTGTATTAAAACTAAAGTTTTAAATGAGTTGGATCAGGTCAGGTTAATTGATAAACCTAACCTGAAATTTTTTTTCAGGTCAGGTTAGGTTATATCAGGATATCTGTTTGACCTGACTTGAACTAAAATCTGAAAAATTTCAGGATTTTTTATTAAAGCATTGAAAAAACAGTACAAAACTTAAAAAAAAATATTGCAAAACATTTTTTTAATATAATATTATGAAAAAATAGTTTTGCAACATTATTATTAAAATATCAAAAAAATGTTGCTACATTTGTTATTGAAATATTGAAAACAAATATTGCAAAACATTTTATTTTAAGGAATATGTTTTTTTTCGCACCTGCGATATTTTGCATCTCCCTTTTTTGGCAATTTTTATATATTAATTATGTCAATCATTTTGATCACGTGACTTCGTTAAGATTTTCTATTTTTTAAAAAATCCTGGCATGAAACCTTATACACATATTATGTATTATAAGAAACCTTGTACTATGTATATTTTTGGCCACTCTACAAGTTTTCTTAATATATCAAAAAGGGTTTAGAATGTTATTTTTGACTTTTACATGTAATGCATTATAGGGTGCGATATATCATAGGTGCGAAAAAAAACAAACCCCTTATTTTAATATAATATTATGAAAAAACGTTTTTGCAACGTATTTTTTCAAAATATTGCGATTCACATTTTATATTAAAATCATATAAAAAGGTAAATCGCAATACCACAACTCAATTTTTTTATATTAAATCAATATAAAAAAGTGAATTGCAATACCACAATTCACTTTTTTTATATAGAATTAATATAAAAAGTGAATCGCAATATCACAATTCACTTATTTTTATATAGAATTAATATAAAAAAGTGAATATCAATATCGCAACTCACTTTTTTTATATAAATCAATATAAAAAGTGAATCGCAATATTGCAACTCACTTTTTTTATATAAAATCACTATAATAAAGTGAATTACAATACCACAACTTACTTTTATTATATAAAATTAATAGTTTCAGGTCAACAGATCAATCAGGTCAGATCAATCTTCATACCTGACCTGAATTTTTTTCAAAAATCTCATACCTGACCTGGATTTCAAGTCAGGTCAGGTCAGGTTACCTGAATTTGGCTGACCTGTTTGGAGCTCTAATTAAAACCATTAAGTTCAATATTTAACTATTTTTCTTTATTTTTTAAAATATCACAAACAGTATTTTTTTTTATGCCAAATTTTTTTCCTATTTCTTTTTGTGATAATGATGGACTTATAAGATGAAGCAAGCATAACTTTTTTTTTTCTCCAAAGGTTAAAACTTTTCTTTTTTTTAATGTTACTTCATTATTTACATTTTTTCTTTTTTGGGTCATAATAATATGGTTATAAAAAAGTCTGAAGATAAAGAAAAATGATTTTCTTTATTTATTTATAATCTAACTTATTATGCTAATCATGTGACCAGTTTGGTATATCAAAATTTTTTTATTATATTATTGTAGGATAGAAAACAAGTCCTACATTTTTCCTATTATATCTTATTTGTACCTTGTAACGCAAGTGTTATTTAAGTAGTAGTTATTTTATTTTATATATGCACTCTGTGAAGTTCCCATTCAAAGATCTTTAAACACTTGCAGTAAATACTCTTTTTTGGTCACGATCTACTCATATATTTAAGAAAATACTTTGGGTAAAAATTTAAATAATCCTAATCCATTAATCATTAATCATTAGTCATTAGTCTGGTGATTATTAGATTATTGAGCAGAGTAGTGGCCCACCCTCCCACCTTACAAACTTGAGGCTTATTTATAATTTGTGAAAAAAAAAATTTTTAATTAATCTAAAAAGGTAATTGATAAGTCCCAGTGACTAATTTTAAAATTCTGCAGTCACAATATTATCATCTTAGGAAATATTAAAGCTTAATGACCTCTTAGAGTCATAGACACTACCATATTTTATTGTTTATTTATTCAAATGACATAATGTACATAAATACGAAAGGATAAAACTTTTATTTTTTGTTTCAATGATATATATGTAAATATGGAATTATGAAAAAATTTTTTATCATTTAGTAAACATACGTTATAAAGCCTCTGGCTTTTTGTTTAATGTTGTACCTTGTAGGGATTGGAATTGATTCCTCGAAAATTGAATTAATCAAAATTGAATCAGAATCGATTAATCAAAAATTGCACCAAAAAAATCGAATCTATAATACCACCTCAAATTACAAAATTAAAACTCACGTGACTTCAGATAAATAGTTTAGCCACTGAGTAAGTGATGTTATACAAAATTTTGTTGCCCATTTTTAGGTTATACAAATTTTGATTGTGTTATACTAATTTTGTAATTCAGGCCAGCACTATAAACTTGGCCTGAGTTACCAGCGATCACTTGAAATTCGATTAATCACGATTAATCGATTCTAGAATCGATTCCAATTCCTAGCACCTTGGATATCAAAAAATTGCAAAATTTGCTACGAGATCATTTATTAGTCATATGAAAGAATGCGAAGGTGACCAAATGTTGCATTGATTTTTGTTAGTTTATTTATTGCATTTTAATACTGTTGTATGATAATTTTAAAATATAATACATCAGGTGAAGTGATTTATTTTATTTTATTGTTCTAATGATGATTTACAACATTTATGATGATCCTGTGTAAAAAAAATTATCATAACTTCATTAAAGATTACTAATTATAAAAAAATATATTATATGCTGATCTTCTGATCGCTGATTCTGTGATGCTATAACCTAGTCAGTTTTGACTACATTGATTATTTATTTGTTTATCATTTACCGAGTTTGTTTACCATAATAAATGTATTCTTACTCTTCCTACTCTTCCCTTTTACATTTTAAAAAATATTTTTAAAAGATTTGTTACAGTAATTAATAAAATTAAATATTTTTTACAGCATCTCAGAACTTCAAGTATAGAATATTGTCATAAACGTTATGGATATTTCATATGTAATTTCGTGACAAATACATTTTTTGTATTGCAGAGATCTCACAATATGAATTTATCACTTTAGTCAAACTAAACAGGTAGAAAATATCTAAGGGAAGTTATTTATATAAAGGTATGGAAATACTTGCATATTAGTTTTGTAAGTCTAGCTTAAAATTATTGGTAATTATAATAATATTAAGACACGGTTTGTTTTTTTTATTTTTTAGGTGTAGCTTAAATGTTTTAGTTAAAGAAAATAAGCAAAAACTAAAAGTTATTTAGCGAATATTGAAATATTTGTATATTAATTTTCATGGGGCTAGCCTAAATAGTTGTGGAGTTGTGAATTTTTTTGTAATAACACTAGAATGCGTTCTTGTAAAAATTTCAGTGTTAATACAATATAGTATTTAATAACATTTAATAAAATGTAATTTAATCCTGACATCAATTTTGGTATTTATTCAAATAAGTTTTTACTTAATAAAAATTGACATTTTTTAATTCATCTTAATAGAAAAATTTTTATTGAAGACACGGATAATAGTTTATTAAAAACTTTAAACAACTGGTTATATACTTACATTATTAATAATTATGTATGAAAGTAAATCATATTTTTTATTCTTCAATATTTGAGTACATAATTTTTTCGCTTTTTTAAAAGTTTAATTTTTTTAATGCGTGTGAAAAAAAGCCAAAATATTTTTTTTAAGATGAATATTATACAAAATATGTGGCTAATGATAATTATTTTGAACTAATCATATTTAAAAGAAGTGGGGGTCTAGGTTAAGGATGCTCATTAATAATTAATACACTCAATTTTCTCCCACGTCCTGTCACTCCCATGGTGGGTACTGGAACAAAAAAATACTGGCTAGTTCTATAATAAATGGTATATCAGCAAAAGTTCGGTACACACTATATCGAGTTTTATATATATCAAGGTTTTTTCAAATACTATGAAACTGGATTTTAAAAAAGTTTGGTAAGTTGAGAGTTTGTTACATCATGGGTTCGTTACATTGAGATCAGACTGTATAAGGTTTCTTACATTATATGTGTATAAGATCTCAAGCCAGGATTTTTTAAAAAATGGGAAATCTTAATGAAATCACGTGATCAAAATGATCGATATAATCATAAATAAAAATTGCCAAAAAGGGAGATGCGATATATCGCAGGCGCGAAAAAAACATATTCCTATTATTATATTATACTTAAATTTTATATAAAATATATTTTAATACTTTAAAATAACAGCAATATGTATAACAATTCTTTAATGATTTTTATTATATTTTTATTATATTTTTATTTATTTTTATGTTCCTTTTTTCTTTACAATTTATTTTTTTTTTAACAATAACGCTAAGACCATCTGCTCATCAATATCATATGATCACTTTCACATGAAATATTTATTCCTGCACAATGATGTATCTGATTCTTTTAATTTCGTCTATCTGGATAGATGGCCATCCGATCCGTTTTCATCCGATCCGATATTTGTCAATCCCCCACAATCAAATTTGTTATCTTAGGGTTTGTCTGATCAACTGTTTGCATAATATCATTATTTGTACATCCGATCCGTTTTTATCCGAATCGCTTTGTCAATCCCCCACAATCAAAGTTGTTATCTTAGGGCATAGTATCATTATTTGTACTATAGGAGTGGAACCTCTGAAAAGGAGGTATGAGTGTATGACTAGCAATTTTAGTACGTTTTATTGTAAGAACGGACTTCATAATTTCTATAGCCTACTTTATCAATTTATTAATAATCAAATAATAAATTGAATTATTCTTCAATAGGAAAACTTATAGATTATCAGTTCGTATAGGTGAAAAATCTACCCGTATCTGATAAATCCATTATGTGTTCGTGATTCATAATATTCTAAACTTTTTGAGTCACTTTTGATTTTTTTCCTAATCAATTGAATCTTTTAAGCATTTTTTGTTTATGATTTCTTTTTTGAGGCATATCTAGAATAGTTCTAGAATGATTTCTGTAACACGATATCATAATAAACAATTAAATAAATATTGATGTCAAACGGAAAAGAAAGACATTTTACTTATCTATATCTATTAATAAATGATTCTAACCGGAACAAAATAAACTGTCTGATGACGATATTCAAAAAAACGGATCTATGTAGAACGATTTGAAAAAAGCCCATTTCTTATAAGTTACACGAGTGGATTTATTACAATTAATAATTCCGAAAAATATTTTATTAAATTACAAGTATTTAATTTAACTGATTAGTTAATCAATTAATTTTGCATTTATACTGTATAATATTGTAAAAGTTTTATTTCTGCCTATTTATAATTTAAAACCTGTCACACAACACATAATATTAATTTATAAAATAAATACATTTATATTTTATAAATATTTAATATAAATAAATATATAATAAATGCAAATTGAAACTTAAATTATATAAATATTTATTTATCATATATAAAATAAACATGCTGAAACTTATATATATTAAAGAAAATTTATTTCTTTCTGATTACCATTACCCTTACCAAGAGTTCAGATCTAATAAATTAAGATAATGTGCGTGTTATAAAATTAGAATGTAACTAAATTTTAAAAAGAAATAAACAAAAAATTTTGCTTGGCTATAATAGAAGAAGGAATATAATTTAAAAAAAAAACAAAAAACAAAAAAACCCTTTTTTTATTTAGCTGCTCAATTACAGTATTTATTCTTGAATTTAATGACGCCAATCAACCAAAAATAGTATTTTAAATTGAATCAGAGTTGAAGTTTTTGATTGGTGAAAATTTTGTATATAGAAAAAAGTAAATTGTTCTTTATCTGGAGTAAAAGAATCACTTAAATAGGATGTTTACATTTATCTATTGATTAAGGAAATTACCGGAAGGACGCTGTAAAAAAAATATATTCGAAGAAATTTTTTTAAAAAAAAATTAAATAAAAATAAATAATATAATAGGTCAAATACAGGTTAAAATACCTGTTGAAAGTTTATATACGTGTCTACCAAAAATTTTTTTCGGGGGTTTTTTTATATATACATTATGTAATACATTGTTATCGTTCAGCCCAATAAGATCATGCGGATTTTTATAGACTATTAAATACAAAACTATAAATTATACTATATATGTTTATAGTCAAAAAAGTCAAAAAAATAGCTTAATTTTTAAGGTCGGCATGATCAGGAATGTCTGAACAATAACACATTGGATGGAAGTAGCACAGGGCCCTTCATTGATTGGTGGAAATGGCCATTACGGGCCCATTTTCATCCAATCATTCGGTCCTGTGACCGATATAGCCGCTACTATAACTATTTATTATTACTAGGGAAACGGAAACCGGTATTAAGTCCGAAGTGGCAAGTTAAGGAACATAGGTTCAGTTCCAGATATGTGCAGAACAATTGGGAATTACCGGACAACGGGACATGACGTCATCATCAAGCGTAGAAGTATATAGTCCTTCGGACTAATAATTCTTTACATTAAATCAACATTTTCTTTGTTCTTATTAATAGTTATAGTGGCTATAGCCTACAGGGCTACAATGTAAAAAACATGTTTAAAAAGTCGATCTTAATTTCTCCAAAAAAGGAATGGTCAGTATTAATTGTTATACTAATTGAACCTCAAAGCACTCGGTACATTAGGTTTCCCAATTAAAGGAATTGTATTGACTCAGAACTGACCTAGATAAAATTCTTTCGAGCCAAATGATATCGATAAGAATTTTTTTACTTTCATCTTAAAAAAATTATATTTTAATATATATCTATATATGGTATTATAAATAAAGACACAATATTTGTGGCTAGACGCGAAAAAAAAAAAAATTACTTTTCGTTATTTACGTCATTGGTTGCGAAAAAAAAAATAATTTATTTTATTATTGTAAAAGAGTGAGTGAGGTTTTTGTTTACATCTTCTTGTGCACTCAATTGCCGATGTCTGGTGGTAAATAAAACTAAAATAATTAACCCCCCCAAAAAATCGATATAATTACATATTCTACTAATATGACAGATTATAAACCTATATTCTAATTTTAAACGAAACTTCTAATTTTTTCTTTTTTATATACAATAAAAATTATATATAAATTTTATTGTACTAAAAGTCATATATAAATTATATATATATATATATAGTAAATAATTTTTTTTTAAACAAAAAAAAAAAAATTCCTTTTATTTTCCTGCTTTCATGAATTTTTTATTTCATATATTTTTTATTTTCTTTGAAAGTCAAGTAGAAGCACTTTTTCATTCCCAAATTTTTTTTTAAAAGACTTTTTTTTTTATATGATATATATTTATGTACTGTATATGTATAAATATATAAAAAGAGAAACCGCAACCACCGCAAGATCATTTTTGATTCATTTCTCACTTTGAAGAAAAAAAAAGAAAAGAATTTAATAAATTATTTCGGGAGAACACTTCTAAATTTACTTCAAGAAATTTTAAAAATATATATAAACTTTAACAATGGATAATGAACAACAACCAACAAATCAAACAATAAATGCAATTCAAATGGAACGTGCTCCTTCAAAAATTCCATGCGATACAACATCTAACAATTTATCGTCCTACACTAGTAGACGCCGAAATCAACGGTTAAGACGTAGAATTACAATTAATATGTATATATTGAATCGCATTAGACGATTACCGACACAAAACACAAACGATTTATATACAAACCAATTTTTTAATGGAACCACTTTCCGCTAAAGAATGGAAATTAATTTAAAACGCAAAATCTGTATATGGCAAGATTCGAATATTTCAAATATCGTTGGCAAACCTACTCACTTTCGAAGTTAATTTCATTTTATCGTCTAATAATATTAACGGTCATTTCGTTAATGATCAACAATTAGTATTATTTCGTAACAATATTATGTCAAGTTCATACATACATACATAGGCATTTATTTTCTTTTTTCTTAAACAAATACTTCAATTTTTACTATTTTCTACTTTGTTTTTGGGCGAAAGATTTTTATACTACTATTG
>JADRCO010003032.1:0-11357 GCA_021464525.1 Rhizophagus sp. LPA8_4_AMF
GACAAAGCAATAAAAATTATTACAGATAAATACAAAGAAAAATATCAAAATATTTCTAATTCACAGACTAATATCAATACTACTCCCACCACCAATACAAGTGAAAACAATTTTTTACTTGAATTATTTGAATATGAAGATAATACTGTGAATATTGATGAACTTGAAGATTATCTTCATAAACCCGTAATCTCACCTAAGATGGATCCTTTAGAATGGTGGAGGGTAATTTTGTTTATTGTTTATCTTTTACTTTTCAAATGATTAAATTCATGTTATTGTACATGATAGTCAAATGAAACTAACTATTTACGACTTTCAATTATGGCACGTGATTACTTAGGCATTCCAGGTGAGAGTGTGTAATTTTTTTAATTTAGACAATTTTCAAATATAATTTAATAAATATAGGAACGAGTATTCCTATTGAGAGAATTTTTTCTGGCGGGTCAGATTTGATTACGAAAAAATGCTCTAACCTAAGTCATAATACTATTCGAGCATGTATGTGTCTCAAGAATTGGAAAAAATATGATCATAAATCATAATTCAATTTTTTTTTCTTTTAACTTCATAATTTGATTTTTTTTGTAATTCAATTTTTTGTACATAATTTTAATTTTTTTTATAATTATTTTAATTTGGTAATAATACATATTGGTAATTGTTAATGAAAATAAGTCTTGTATCTTTTGTTTAAATCAATGTAACTAGTTGTTTATTTCGTTAATATACTGAATTAAGTTTACCGATTAAATAAAAGTATAAATTATGCAACAATTTGACAGCTTTAACAATAAAAATAAATATATTTAAATAATACATTTTTGTGACTTAATGTATATTTCTTTAATCCCTATACCCTATTAATAATATCTGAAACTAGTCAAATTCAAAAATCCCAGACCAGAAACTACAAAAATAAGTAAAAGAACATTAATAAACGTTCTTATATAAAAAAAACCAAAAAACCCCACTTCCCCTCCTTTAGAAACACTCCCCCTCTCCATTTCCAAGGTTCAGGCCAAAATTTACAAAGAAAAGATATAAAAGAACGTTAATAAATGTTCTTACATAAAAAAAACCTAAACCCCCGCTTCTAACACTTACCCGTCTCCATTTTCAAGTTCTAGGCCAAAATCTACAAAAAAAGTAATAAAAGAATGTTAATAAATGTTTTTACATAAATTCCTTTCCTAGAAACACCCACCCTCTCCATTTCCAAGGTTTGGACCAAAATCTACAAAAAAGAGAAGTAAAAGAACGTTAATAAATGTTTTTACATAAAAAAACCAAAAAAACTGCTTCCCCTCCTTTAGAAACACTCACCCTCTCAATTTCCAAGGTTCAGGCCAAAATCTACAAAAAGAAAGAAGTAAAAGAATGTTAATAAATGTTCTTATATAAAAAACCAATACCCCTGCTTCCAACACTTACTAGTTTTCATTTTCAAGTTCCAGGTCAGAATCTACAAAAAAAAGAACATTAATTCTTTTTTTAAAAAAATTTTACCATAATTAGAGGTAGATTGACCAATTAAATATTTTGGCAATTTGGCATTAACCAACTGGATGGTTGGTGTGGAACATTATCCCACCAGATTTTCCTTTCATTCCAGATGGACGTCTAAGTGTCCTAAAAATAAAGATATATCCACAATTGAAGTTGAATTGCGGTTAGTAATCCACAATTCTGCAATTCTGATTAACTGATATCAGTAATTGTGGTTTGGCGTTTGTTAACAAAAAAAACTGTTTTGCAATAAAAAATGTTGCAAAAAGATTTTTATTTTTAATTTAACAAGAAAAAACCATTTCGCAACAGTTTCTAATTGTTTCAATAAAAATGTTGCGAAACGTTTTTTATTTTTAATTTAACGAAAAAAAACCATTTTGCAACAGTTTCTAATTGTTTCAATAAAAAATATTGTAAAACATTTTTATTTTTTAATTTAACAAAACAAAAACCATTTCGCAATGATTTCTAATTATTTCAATAAAAAATGTTGCAAAACGTTTTTTATTTTTTAATTTAACAAAAAAAAGACCATTTCACAACGGTTTCTAATTGTTTCAATAAAAAATGTTGCAAAACATTTTTTATTTTTTAATTTAATGAAAAAAAAACTGTTTTGCAATAATTTCTAATTGTTTCAATAAAAAATGTTGCGAAACATTTTTATTTTTTAATTTTACGAAAAAAAAACTATTTCACAATGGTTTTTAATTGTTTCAATAAAAAATGTTGCGAAACGTTTTTTATTTTTAATTTAACGAAAAAAAACCATTTTGCAACAGTTTCTAATTGTTTCAATAAAAAATATTGTAAAACATTTTTATTTTTTAATTTAACAAAACAAAAACCATTTCGCAATGATTTCTAATTATTTCAATAAAAAATGTTGCAAAACGTTTTTTATTTTTTAATTTAACAAAAAAAAGACCATTTCACAACGGTTTCTAATTGTTTCAATAAAAAATGTTGCAAAACATTTTTTATTTTTTAATTTAATGAAAAAAAAACTGTTTTGCAATAATTTCTAATTGTTTCAATAAAAAATGTTGCGAAACATTTTTATTTTTTAATTTAATGAAAAAAAAACTATTTCACAATGGTTTTTAATTGTTTCAATAAAAAATGTTGCAAAACGTTTTTTATTTTTTAATTTAACGAAAAAAACCATTTTGCAACAGTTTCTAATTGTTTCAATAAAAAATATTGTAAAACATTTTTATTTTTTAATTTAACAAAACAAAAACCATTTCGCAATGATTTCTAATTATTTCAATAAAAAATGTTGCAAAACGTTTTTTATTTTTTAATTTAACAAAAAAAAGACCATTTCACAACGGTTTCTAATTGTTTCAATAAAAAATGTTGCAAAACATTTTTTATTTTTTAATTTAATGAAAAAAAAACTGTTTTGCAATAATTTCTAATTGTTTCAATAAAAAATGTTGCGAAACATTTTTATTTTTTAATTTAACGAAAAAAAAACTATTTCACAATGGGTTTTAATTGTTTCAATAATAAAAAATGTTTCAAAACATTTTTTATTTTTCAGTTTAACGAAAAAAACCCATTTCACACCAGTTTTTAATTGTTTTAATAAAAAATGTTGCGAAATATTTTTTATTTTTAATTAACGAGAAAAATACGGTTCCATCCAAGAATATGTTCCAGTCCTATACCAACACTGGATTTATGTCTGTAATATTTAATAAAATGATTTTTTTTAAATTGAAAAGACATTCGTTCTTAAAAAATATTGTAATAACCTGTTTGACCTGTTTGACCTGTTTTGACCTGTTTTGACCCATTTGACCCATCTGACCCATCTGACCCGTTTGACCCGATCAGGTCAAATGGATCAAATGGGTCAGGTCAGGTCAAATAGGTTACCTGACCCGATTCAACCCAATTTTTTTTTCAGGTTAGGTAAGACAGATTATCCAATCCAATCCGATCCGTTCAGAATACTAGGTGAATGTCAAAGATTTTTTTGCTAAAGCTGAATTGAGAAAATCTTCACCCTTCTTCCAGACTTCTTTGACATGCAGAATTTTGGTAAATTATGATGATTTTTTTATTTTAGCAAAACGTAACTAACGTTTCATCTTTTTTCTTTTTTTTAGACATTGGCTTTCTCTTTTTTTGGGTTTTCTGGATTCCTTGACGCAATAAGTTATATATATATTTTTCTTTTTTTTTATTTTAGCAAAATGTTAACTTACATTTTGTTTCTTTTTTTTAGGTGGCTGACTCTGGCTCTATGGATGTGGATATCGGTGAGTATTTTTTATATTTTTATTTTAATTTTGTACTTAACGAGCGTTCATTAACAGTTTGTTTTTCTTTTTTATACAGTTGATTTATCAGGTCTCTTGGATAATATGGAATCATGGTAATTGAAAATTTTTTTAATTTTTTTTTTAGCTTGCGTTAAAAGCTTTTTAATCGTTCACTTTTATTTTCTTTTTAGGTTGTTCTTTCAGAGCTTTTTGAATGACGTTGAAATTGTAAAAATTTTTTGTTTTTTTCTAACTTAATGAACATTTTCTTTTTTTCAGATAGTTTTTGGTTTTCCAGATTTCTCTGCATGGGATTTTTGTAAATGTATAATTTCAATTTTATTTTCTTTACTTCATCTTTATCGAATGATTACTAAAAGTTTTGTTTTCATTTTTTTAGGCGAGTTGTTCTTTAAGTATTTAAACGTATAGAATATGGTGGAAAATTTTTTCTTAATTATTTAGTTCAATGAAATGTTTTCTAACGTTTAAATTTTACTTTTTTTTAGATGGCTGGATCTCTAAACGTGTGGAACTTCGGTGGATTTCATGTTCGTAATGTTATAGTATTATTCTCCTCACTTGCGAAGAAATTTTATCAAATAAGAAGGAAAATAATGTATTAAATTATTCAATATTTTATGATAAATTTGCAAGAAATAATGAATGTACAAGTCTTTTAACATTTCTATTTACTTTTGTAGGTTTCAAGCCTATAACATGTCGTCTTCTCTAAAATAACTCTACTTTTTATGTCTTATCAGATGGACCACTTTTACCTACTATTATAAGAAAATTTTGGAATTTTCTGTGAAAACCATTCTTGATAATTACATCATTAGATTATTTATACTTTACAATTATGTAATTACACACCTGAAATACTAGAATTTGTAAGTTTTGCCACGTCCTGTTGACTAGAAACATTTCTTAATGTTTCATTTACTTTTTTTTTGTGGCTTCATAAAATTGGAAGTTTTTTTTAAATTTTTTTTACTTTTTTTTATTAGAAACGATTTTTAACATTTTCTTATCTTTTTCTTATAGGTCCCAGAGGGTTTTGAATCGATATCTGAAAATTGAAAATGGTAAGTTTTGCAAAGAAACTTACTGTCTTTTTGCTTTTTTAATTAGAAACGTTTAAACATTTATTATTTTTTTATAGATTCCACCTTCTTTGAATCCCATTGTTTGAATACTTTTAAGCATTGGGATTTGTGCAGGAAAGGATTTTTTGATTTTTTTTAACGAAACATCAGATAATGAAATGTTACTAATTATTAGTTCTTTTCCTTTTTAGATGTGCCAGATTCATGGATTTGATGTAATGTCAAATAATGCAATGATAATATATTTTAATAATACTTTAATAATGCTAAAACAATACTAAAAT
This sequence comes from Rhizophagus sp. LPA8_4_AMF, assembly GCA_021464525.1. Lineage (NCBI taxonomy): Eukaryota > Fungi > Glomeromycota > Glomeromycetes > Glomerales > Glomeraceae > Rhizophagus > Rhizophagus sp. LPA8_4_AMF. Next base: position 5,185 of record JADRCO010003032.1, read on the forward strand.
AATGCTTTAGTAGTGCAAATCAATACTTTAATAATACTAAAACAATACTTTAATAATACTTTAATAATGTTTTAATAATGCGCTTAACTACTGCTTAACTATATGGTTGCAATGAATAAATATAGTACAGTTACCATGCATAATCATGTTTTTACAATGCATTGTATAATGCTAAATAACAACGCCTATAAATAATGGCTAAATAACGTGATAATAGTGCAGTTTTTGCATCGTTTAATTTTTTGATATTTTAGCAAAGTATATTAAAATTAGAAATGCTAGAAAAGATGTACTAGTAGTCACTAAAAAAAGTAATGTAACAATTTAATAAAAAAATATAAATAGATAAAATTTAATATTGTTACAAATAAGACGCGTAACAGGATGTTACAAATAAATTTAAATATAAAATAGCAGTAGAAGCCTGAATAAAAGCATTATTATTAATAATAATGATAATTGACTTTAACTATAAATTATTATTATTTTTATTGCAATTTTGAACTTTTTATTATTATTTATTTAATCAATAAATGTAGGTAATATATATAATGTGAAAAATCATTACAACTCCTAATATTATCACCATTTGTTTTTTCATCATAAGTAGGGATGGCAATGGTCATGATCATTAATCGGTCATAACCGGTCATGACTGTAACTAATATCAGTCAGTCAAAGACTTCTGACTGACCATTTGACTGCTAGTTTGACTGACCGCCTGACCGACCGTTTAACTGACCGTTTGACTGATCATTTATAAGTAATTTATTATAATTGTAATTTGAGTCACAATTTTCTTTAAATATAAACAATAAAGTTTTCTGAAAAAAAAATTTTGATTCAGATAACTTATTTTTGGTCAGAACATTAGTCGGTCAAGTGTCGGTCAAATGGACAACCAAAACAGTTGGTCAAATGGTCGGTCAGTCAAAGGTTCTTGACTGGTTATGACCAACTGATAACTGACCATGACCAACTGTTGTCATCCCTAATCATAAGTGCAACCAATTAACTATAGAAAAACAAAAAAAAGCCAACTTAATCTAGTTTTGACTTTTAAGAAATTAATGTTAAATAGATAGAATTTTAAATTCAGTAACACATATTTTTTAAAAAATAATACTTGTATAAATTTAGTATCATGGATCATTTGGGATACCAATTTTTTTTTACAGTTAAAAAAAAAAAAAATATTTAAGATATAGCTAGTTTTGAAGATAAATTACATGGAATAATTTTATAATTGTGGTTCTTTATTTTTAAATAATGAAGCTTTTTTTTTTTTATGAAATGAGTCAACTTGCAATTTAGCAAATAATTTGAGTTAACATATTCAACTTATGATTTGACTTATTAATTTTATATTTGGTTAAGAGTAATAATAAAATCTTTTCTGTAATATAGTTGTTAACAATAGACTAGTTATACGGCTACCTGAATATTAAGAGCTAATATTGATCAACCATCAATGAGTCACTAATACTACATAGAAATTTCCAAGTATGATAATTACAAATACATCATGTATTAATAAATTTCATGAATAACAAAAATCAATAAACCCAAAAAAAAGAAATATTATTTTGCTCATGGTATGCAACTATTGAAGCTGATGAGCATTTCTTCAGGCCAAAAAAAAAATATTTAGTTCATTTTGATAAAGTCTATTATTTAGACAACTAGGAAAGATCAGATTTCAGACCCAATAAAGCCTATTATTTAGACAACTAGGAAAGTTCAGATTTCAGACCCAACAATACTTTAACAATTAGACAATAATTTATTCATATCTTGCATAAAGCTATATATTTGCTAGTAAAGGTCAATATTTTCAAAATTTTCTGATGATAATTGATTTGGCAGTAATTTATTTAATCATTAAAATATAATACTATCTTACAATAAATATAATAAAATATAATATGTGTATTGTGTAATCAACTATTTCAAACCTTATTATATGTATAGTTGGTTGTTATATCATCAACAGATCTCCATAAAATGTGACGAAAGCCAATAACTAATATAACAAATCCCTTTAACTTGTTAGAGTTTGATTTAGATACTTTAACACGTCTATCAAATATCCCTGAATTAGAATAATTAGTAGCTTTTCCTTTTGAAATTATTTTCATATATGAATTTAATTGATCAATTCCATTATTTAGTATTTCACCTATAGTAGTTAGATTTATTTTTTTATCCTCTTTAGACCAATATGAATATGGCCTTTTTAATAGGGATTCTTCATTTTCCTTTTCAAGTACTTCATCTAGATTTTCTAGTTCATTTGAACCTAAATTATTTTTCTGAAGACCAACTAAAGAAATATATTTTAATTCTAAACTAGCATTATTATTTCCTGTATTACTTAGAATAAAAATATCTGAATAACCAAAACGACCTGAGCCTTTTGGCTTTTTGCTATTCATTACTAATGAGAGTTCTGGAATACAATAATTTGATGGTAAGAGATTTTCTACAATTGCCTGAAGTACAGGTTCATTTGCTAAAAATAGAGACATTTGTGACCTAGTTAATAAAGTAGTTTTTAGAAGTTTAATAAAAGGTATAATATTCTCTTCAATAAGACTTTCATATGCTGAAGCAACAAGAAGTGCATTATCAACTACTTGTCTATACACTAAATTATTCTTGTTTTGTTTTAGAATTCGCCTTTGCTTCTTCCAGTGTTCTAATGGATATTATTAATTAAATATAATTTAATAATATGCATAAAAGAGATAATATGAATATTTCATACTTACCAGTAGATAAATTCTCAATATCAGTATCAGCATCATCTCTTGCTCTTTTTAGCTCTTTCTTTTGTTTAGTTTTCTTATTAAAATCTGATTGAGAAACTTTGGATAATTCTTTGACAGAGCAATTAATTGCTTTTTTTGAGTTAGCAAGTACTAAATTTTCTTTTTCATATTCCTTGAAAGCATTTTGCCAGAATGTTTGCAAATATTTTGTATAACGTGAATTTTCTGCTATTGCCTATTATTAGAAAGAGATTGTTAGTAGTGCATCAAAATTTTATTTAGTGATTAAAGAAGGTACATAGCCAATTCCTCCTCCAGAATTAGCAGACTTTATCAACGACAAAGTAGGGGTGCCTGAATTGAGATCTTGGATTGGTTACCAAGGTTGTCAACTCAGTAATTCTCCTAAGTTGAGACGCACTCACCAGGAGTTACCCTCACTTTGCAAAATAAAAAATGACACACCTTATTTTTTACATCAACAAATATTTTCCAATCCAATTGTGATTCTGCTTCTGTTAAAAAGTGATGAAACCAGATATTATTAAGTTTTTCACATTTGTCTGTAGATAATATTGAATTAATAATGATATCATGGTTAGCACTCAAAAAGCCATAATATGATGATTTAATGCCTCGCTTTTTTAGATAAGAAATAAGAACTGGAAAATCAAAGATTGGTTAGTAACTAAATATTTATTATTAGAAGTTAATATACTGTTTACAGGACTTACCATCTTGACCAAGGTAGTTTTTAGATGTGTTTATATGCTAACTCATTGTTGGTTAAGTAATAAATTGTTAAAAGTAGATTAATAGCTAATCAATAATAAATTGTTTATAAAGTAGATTAATAAACTGTTAAGGATAGATTTTTAAGAATAATGATAAACAGTTAAGAATAGGAATAAAGAATATATATATATATATATTCTTTAGTTAATAATAAATTGTTAAAAAAATAAATTTTGAATTGTTAACAATGATATAGGAAGGGTACATATATGTATAAAAAGGTTTCTTGTAGATGGTATGATTTTGACCAACATATTGTAAGTCTAAAGTAATTTTATGTCAATTGATTAAATTAGTTAAATTTGAAAAAGTTTGAAACATATTTCCATTACTATCAGTAATTAAACAGTATAACTTGGATTGACATATTGATACAAATTAAAACCTATTATTAGTAATAGTTAATATGATAGATAGATAATTCATTATTATATATTACTAATTGATTAACTTAGCTGAAACAGTATATATAAATAACAGTATATAAAAATATGAGTCAATATTTTACCTCTTGCCATTTCTAGTAGTGATTAACAAAGAACATGTAATAGTATAATATGTTATATACTAGGAAACGGACAGTTATCATTGCACGTCATCACGTGCCGGACGAACGGGAAACTGGTACGAATAGTATAATCCTTCGTTACACTTGGACTAATTAAATATGGGTTAATATCTTAGAATTTTTTCTTTTATAAATAAACTTACATTTAATTAATAAAAGTAATAAAAGTTCTTTCTCCCTATTTTTGAAAATTCTAATATATGTAGTATAATATAATTATTAATATACTACATAAAATCTTTATAACAAAGAGACAATGTACAATGGTGTTTTATGAGATATGAAGTAATAGTTAGTAATCTTGAGTTATGTAGACCAGTTGATAAGCCTAATGTGAATGATAATGAGCTACTTGGAATTCTACCTTACATTGCACAGTAGAAAGGCTGCTGATATATATGGTTTTAGAATTATTATGTGGGAAATGACGTCAGGAGTTCCAGAAATTTACATTCGGAAATTATCTTAGATGCAAGAATTTGTAGTACGTAAATAATCACAAAAACTTATACAAGCTTACGCATATTTACACAAATTTACGTAAGTTTACACACCGTTGCATGGCTACGCCCTAAGAAGCACCCCATCTTTTTGCCCTAATTTTATTATACAAGACTACGTCTAACCCATTGTCCCACTATGTAGATCATGTCGAACAAACTGTCCCACCCTAAAATCAGTGATGTATAACGATTCTCATGATCCAAATCTTATATATGATCAGAAATTATAGAAGGAACAATGCCTGAATATGTGAATATGTTAGACTAATGAAAAGACGTTGGGATATTTGTATAATGATCCTGAAAAAGGCTAATTATTAGTGAATTAGAATATATCCTTTGGATATGGGCGGAAAAATATCCAATCGAAGTAAATGAAATAAAGAAAATACCTGTTTCCTGGTGATTAATTTATTTATGGACTAACAATATATTTTTTTATTATTTACTGTAGATTGTATTAATGAATTTTACATTAATTTAATAGAGAATGATCCGGAAATTACATTTCATCCAAAATTTTGTTATATAATTAGATATTTGGCTAAATTGAAAGAAATTAAGAGGAAAAATTTTTGTTGATAATAATGATGATGAGTTCGGTATGTGCAAGGATTACCGTATATTTATACTATTTGCGCCAGAAAAATTTAATCTATGTAATTTATTTTCTTGTATATTTAGATGAAGAAGATGACTATTTTTTTTTTATTTTTTCTTATACATTGTACCAGTTTATTTCGTGACGTTAAACAAATTCAAAAGGGCGAAATTTGTATGGCGATTATATAATTCCGGCCAGCATTACAGCCAATCCTAGTGCGAAACAACAGGTTACAACTAGTTAATAAATAAATTAAAAAAAAAAGACGATGACATGAAACAATTGAAACATATTTAATTCGTTGATCCGTGAATTAGCTGCAAAAAAATTCATATAATTTCGGTGCAAATTATTATAATATTTTTCCGATACTAATTTAATTTCTTAAATAATGCTCTTCATGTGAACCCATTTAAACACAAACATATTTTAATAATTTCACATAATTTTTTACGCCCACATTGGATTCTCATTTTCTGCAGATCCTTTATAGTGATCACGAACTAATTAATCTCTTAGCATCATAAACTACATTATTTTTTTATTATGAGAGAATAAATTTATACAAAGTAATAATAAATATAAGGCAAAATGTAGTTGGTGACTTTAATCACGTGATTAAACAAATTTTGATTGGCTAATTCATATGATTATTTGGTTATATTATTATTTTGTTAATTTATATCTAACAATTGGAAAAGTTATAAAAAAAGATTTATTTAATTACAAACTATGGAATTTGTAAATATTTACTACTCTAGTCTTAGTTAGAGTTACAATCCGCGGATAATCCGTCAACCGTTATCTGAATCCGTCGGATCAGTTTGGTAGAAGATATCCGAAAGTCGGATAACTACATCATCCGGATATCCTTGACAGATCATCCGGATCATCCGATTATTCAACATAATTCTGGCCAATCCTGTAGTGCC
>JADRCO010003033.1:0-11357 GCA_021464525.1 Rhizophagus sp. LPA8_4_AMF
AAAATATTCAAGATCAACATGGATTTTTTTCGGCTGGGTGTTGTTAGCCGAAAATTTACTGCGCCTTCGGCTGAATTTTTCGGCTAACTACACCATTATCAATTTTTTCCATACTGAAATTTTTTTTTATTTTTTTCAATTTTTTTAAACCCAAAAAAAAAATCAAAATATTTTATTTTTAAGTTGAATTTTTTTTTATCAATAATTAGTACTAAAAAAGACATTTTTACTATTGTTATTATTTTATTATTCATTTCTATTGTATAACTAACACTAATAAAAAGACAAAATGTTTGGTTCAACATTAAATAAATAACGATTCTTTCATTCTTCTTATATTTATAGCAAATCACTCATTCTTAAGTGAGATTTCTTAATTTGCTCAAAATCTTTTTACATATACTAGTTGATCAACTGCCAAATTTTTTTTAAAAGAGAAAAAATATACCGTAGTTAAAATATGAAATAATTAATAAAAATGAAAAAAAAAGTTGGAAAGGATATGACAAAAAAAGAATCAGGGAATTCAAAATTTTTTGAAATCATTGAATATTTTAGCAAAATCTGAAACAATGAAATTAAAAGACAAGACAAAGACAATAATAGTGAATGGTATTCAAAATGTTGTTAAAAGATAACGGCTCACAAAAAGAGAAATGAAAGTGGATAAAGAATTTGAAGATAATCAATAAAGAGATTTCAAAAAAAAAAAAATGTGTAAAATAATTTAATTTTTATATCTTTTACTTTATCTAATAATTAATAATAATTGTATTGAAAATAGTAAAAAATTTTTACATGATTCATATAGTTATAGGTGATTTAAAATTTTAAATAACAATAACTATATTGATAGTTACACATATAAGCATTTTATATACATTTATATTACAAAATGTTTAATAAAGAAAGAAATAAATCACCATTATATATGACTGATATTTATGTTAGTAATACTGGAATAAATTTGAAGATAATAACTCATTTTAGTATTAATACTATAAAGTTATCATTATGATTCTGTTACAGCCCAATAGGATCATGCAGTCTTTTATAGAATGATACTTTTATTAAGCATAACTATAATACATGTTCATGCATAATTGATATAATAAAGTAGAGTAAAAAATACTGCATAAATGACAATTTTTACAGGAAAAGTTCAAGTAAAATTTACAAAGTGGATTAAAAATAAACATTATTTATGATGTTATAATTAATGCATGATCAAAAACGTGAAAACGATATCACTTTTATCAAATGTATAGTATCGGTCACAGGGCCCTTCATCATTGATTGATGAAAATGGCCACTACATGATCACCCACTTCCATCCAATCATTGATATATCTACAATAATATATTAATCATTTGATGTCTCATGATAAATATTAAAACGATTTCATTAAGATCATCTTAACAATATTGTCAACAATACCATTAAGATATTATTTGATATTATTGTATAATCAATTGGGATTATGCGGGAATTTAAGAGATCAATATTCTGTATAATTGACCTGATATTTTTTATGTTAATCGACATTATATTGGCATTAATCCTAATGGTTATACAATAATATAATTATTGGATGGGGCAATATTGGTCTTCGACCGATATTGAACCGCCCCTATCCAATAATATGTAAATAACAAATAATATTTTGATTTTAATATCGTAATATTGATGAAGATACTGTAACAATGTCAAATAAAATCAACTGTATGGGCCACAAAATTATTCATTTTGTGTCAAATTTTAGACGGTAATTATGTTATTATAAATTCATTATATTTTAATAATAACTGGTGTGTTAGTGCATTATTATTGAACATAAAAAATATTATAATATAGTAATATAATTTGCATTTTATAAAAATAAAATAACAATAAAATAATATTTTCTTGAAATTTAGATACATTAAAAATTCTGTGAAATATTTTAGAGAAGGTAAAAAATTCAGTATAGAAAATACATTTTGGCCAATTTTATTATTTAGTCAGTGATCTGCAAATTATTTATGAATTTACAGTATTAATGAAATTTAATTACTTTAATATCCTCAGCTTTTTGAAATGAATATAAAAAAATTTTATATTATCTATTTTAATTTTATATGTATACGGGTTTATATGCTATCATCAATTATTTTGATAACTTATATTTAATAATTGGAAACTTGAAACTTGATTTATTTAAATTACAAACTAAGAATCTTGTATAATATTTTACTACACTAGCCTTAGTGTTTAAATAAATTTAAAAGCAATAAAATAAAGAGCAATTTCTGTTAAACACATGATATCAAATATCACTTATAATATTATAAATCCTTTTTAAAGATCTGTTTTGATATCTATATAATTAAATAAATAAAATTAGTCCATATAAATAATTTGCAAAATTAATTTTTTTATATACTACATTACATACCTAATGACCTAAAATCTCATTTACTGGCACTTTCAAAAATTTCATTCAATTTTTTACTGGTAAAATCAAGTAAGCGACTTGTATAATATGCTTGTAGATGATATTCAGTAGTAAGAATGTCATGTTCAACTGGTGTATCTATAAATTTCATAATATTGCATTTTAATTCTTCATTAATGACCAACTTATTTTACCATATGTAATAGAATTAAATAAATAACTTACCCCCTATATTATTAAATAATAATTTAAATATAGAATTTAGTTAGTAGTTTAAACTATATATAAAATATTATATAAATATGTAATAAAAAAATTAAATAAATAACTTACCATCTATATTATTAAATAATTTTAATAAAGAATTTAGTTAATTTAAATTATGCATAAATATTATATAAATGTGCAATGATAGTATTAAATAAATAACTTACGAGCTATATTATTATTAAATAATTTTTAAATAAAGAATTGAGTTAGTTTAAATTATATGTAAATATTATATAAACATGTAATAATAAAATTTAATGAATAACTTACGAGCTATATTATTAAATAATTATTAAATAAAGAAATTAGTTTAAATAAATATTAAAAATATGATTTAATAAATATCTTATAACTTACTATTATCTAAAAAAATTACAAAATAATTCTTTAGTTAGTGCAAATTATATGTAAATATACGTAATCATAGAATTAAATAATAACTTACCGCCTATAGTATTAAATAATTTTTAAATAAAGAATTTAGTTAGTCTAAATTATCCATAAATATTATATAAATATGCAATAATAAGATTAAATGAATAAACTTACGAGCTATATTATTAAATAAATTATTAAATAAAGAATTTAATTTAATTATATGCAGATATTATATACTGTAAATACTTATAACTTACTATCTAAAAATTATAAAATAATTTTTTAGTTAGTTTAAATTATATGTAAATATTATATAATATGTAATAATAATAGTAGAATTAAATAAATAACTTACAAGCTAAAAAATTACAAAATAATTTTTAAAATAAAGAATTTCACTTAGTTAGTTTAAATCATAGTACAAATATTATTTAATTATAGTATTAAGTAAATAACTTACGAGCTATATTATTAAATAAAGAACTTAGTTAGTTTAAATTAAGTATAAGTATTATATAAATATGTAATAATAAAATTAAATTAAAAACTTACGAGCTATATTATTAAATAATTTTTAATAAAGAATTTAGTCTAAATTTTATGTAAATATTATATAATATGATTAAATAAATAAGTTATAACTTACGATCTAAAGGAATTACAAAATAATTTTTTAGTTAGTTTAATTATATAAATATTATAATAACATGTAATAATAAAATAAATAACTTACATTCTATATTATTAAATAATATTTAAAGAATTTAGTTGGTTTAAATTATATGCAAATATTATAATATGTAATAATGAAATTAAATAAATAACTTACCAGCTATATTATTAAATAATTTTTTTATAAAGAATTTAATTAAATTATATGTAAATATTATATGGATATGATTAAATAAATAATTATAACTTACGATCTAAAAAATTAAAAAATAATTTTTAGTTAGTTTAATTATATAAATATTATAATATCATGTAATAATTAAATAAACAACTTACCGCCTATATTATATACCAATTTTTAAATAAAGAATTTAGTTAGTTAAAAATTATATGCAAGTATTATATAAATTAGTGATAATAGAATTAAGTAAATAACTTACCGCCTATATTATAAAATAATTATTTGAATAAAATATTTAGTTAATTTAATTATATATATGATATGTAATAATAAAATTAAATGAATTACTTACGAGCTATAATATTAAATAAAGAATTTAGTTAGTTTAAATTATATATAAATATCATATAAATATGTAATAATAAAATTAAATTGAAACTTACGAGCTATATTATTAAATAATTTTTTAATAAAGTATTTAGTTTAAATTTTATGTAAATGTTATATAATATGATTAAATAAATAATTTATAACTTACGAACTAAAGAAATTACAAAATAATTTTTTAGTTAGTTTAATTATATAAATACTATAATATCATGTAATAATTAAATGAATAACTTACAAGCTTTATTATTAAATAATTTTTTTTAAAAAAAATTTGGTTATTTTTAAATTATGCGTAAATATTATATGAATATGTTATAACAGAATTACTTACGAATTAAATTAGTAACTAATTTTTAAATAAAGAATTTAATTAGTTTAAATTATAAATAAAATACAAATATGTTATAATAGATTAATAAATAACTTACTTCCTATATTATTAAACAATTATTTAAATAAAGAATTTAGTTAGTTTAAATGTAAATATTAGGATTTCGACCCCCGATACATCGATCCACTGATTTTTGGCCAGCATCACGGAATTAAGAAATTAAGCATGTGACAAATAACGTGACAAATAGGATTTTAAACCGAAAAAATTGTTCCCAGAATACTTAGTAATTTTTGAAAAGTGGTGGTGCAAATTTAAGTGACTTAATAAGAGGTTGATACATCAGGGGTCGATAAGTTACTTTTTCTAAATACTATATAAATATATATATAATAATAGAATTAAATAAATAACTTATAACTTACCATCTAATGAAATTATCAAAATAATTTTTTGAACAAAGAATTTAGTTATTTTAGTATTGTGTAAATTAAATAAAGCAAAGAACTAAAGAATTCAATAACTGGTAACTTACAAACTATAGTATTATTAAGCATTCAATGAATTATTTAATTATATAGAACATAACAAAAATAAGTAATTTCATTATTATTCAATTAAAAGATGACATATTAACTTACGAGCTAAATTAATATAATTTTTACATTATATAGTTAGTTTAAATTTGAGTATATAACATAAAGCATAATAATCATAGATAGATAATATTTAAATTAATACAAATAATTTTTATTAATTATTAAATAAAAATTTTAATAGTTCAGCTCGCTTAATATAGTATATTATAATTACCTTCATATTCCTTGGTGTTGCTTGAAACTTATTGCAATTTGTTTAAAAATTTTAGAATCTAATTTGTATTAAATGTTCAGTTCATGCTATATATGGTTTTTACCTTTATCATTACTGTGAGCCATTGTTGTATAATTATTTCAAAATTTTCCTTGGAAAGATGGAAAAGAAAATGTAAACACCTTTTTTTATTTTCTTTTTATTATTAAACGCCTTTATTAGTACGGATATATATGGTAACAATATTTATGCAAAAATGCAAATGCTGCATGCCTATGGCATTTTTCTTTATTATTAAACGCCAGTAACAATATTTATGCAAAATGCATTATGTGCAAGAATATTGATAATAAGTACAAGCATTACATGCATGGTTATGTCATTTATTATTTATTATTATTAAACGCCAGTAACAATATTTATGCAAAATGCATTATGTGCAAGAATATTGATAATAAGTACAAGCATTACATGCATGGTTATGTCATTTATTATTTATTATTATTAAACGCCAGTAACAATATTTATGCAAAATGCATTATGTGCAAGAATATTGATAATAAGTACAAGCATTACATGCATGGTTATGTCATTTATTATTTATTATTATTAAACGCCAGTAACAATATTTATGCAAAATGCATTATGTGCAAGAATATTGATCATAAGTACAAGAATTACATGCATGATTATGTCATTTTTTATTATTATTATTAGCATTGCATGCATGAATATGACATCCTGTCCGGGTCTGACAAAAAATCATTCAGCGTTTACAATGACCGACCTAGCTGACAAAATTTCAGAACTGAGTTTAGTTGATTATCTTTTTCCTCAAAGAGTTAAAACAAATAATAAATATGAAATTTAATATTCAATTAAATAAGTTCTTAAAGTTCATTTTAAAATAAATAAAACTTAAATTATTTCGAATAATTTTTTTTTTACAAGGAAAGAAGAAAGAAATGTTATTTACAAAAAGAAAAGAAAAAAAAAACTCAATGATAAAAATTGTTCAAAAAAATACCGCGTTTTTTATAGCTATTAAAATTTTCACAGATAATGTTTATATTTGATAAAAAAACGATCAATTGATTGACAAAAAAATGGAAAATAATTTCTAATTTCTAATGGAAAAAGCAAAAATAAAATAAAATTTCTAATTGTCTAATGAAGAAACAAAAAATGATTCTTTTCTAATATAATAAATAAAATCACTTTTTTATTATCTAATTTAACTTTATGTTATGGGCGAATATATGAGTTTTGCCAGGGGATCAATTCCGGAACTTGACGAGACTAGTTCCGCCAGATTTCTAAATTTCTGAAACCTCCGAAACTTTCGAAACATGGCAATATTGACAAAAGTTATTGGTTAGATTATTTAATTGATCCTTAAATGGTGACGCAGATAATGCAGGTAATGCAGGTAATGCAGGCTGCAATTTTAATATCATATGAATCTGCTATCTGTGGATTTGCATAATCACATGTCAGCCGAACATAGTAAATGGTTTATCTGAAGATCAAGTTTTTTTGAAAACATACTTCCAATTGCATTTGTTCTAAAATTCGAAGCATATCTTCATAATATCAGTGGAAAAAGCAAATGCATTTCTATAATAAATTTATTATAGTCAAATGACATGTGATTACGATCATTAACCTGAAGATTAACCATTAACTGCAAAAATTTTTTAATTAAATTTCATTAAATTTCAAATATTTTATTTAATTTAATAAATTGAGTAAATTGTGTGGAATTTCACAAAAAAAAATATTTAATTTTAAATTTTATTCCTTTAACAAGGGGTTTAATTTGCGTATTTTTAGTAATTTAGCTAATCATATATATTTCATGGCAACATTTGTAATATGATAATCTAACAGGAACTAGGCCGATCATCTGGTCCATAAATTTCAGGGTGGAAAAAAAGGTGGAAGAGTTCAAAAGTGTATAGTAAAGTTACGGTTTTTGCGCATTTCAACATCACCAACTGTATATTCAATCTTTTGTGAGCCGTTGGATATAAGTTTTAGTAGAAGTTGGATAGTAGTTTTACAAATTTGCGATCAAAAAGTTACTTCTTCCTGTTAGACACTACGATTGGCAACCCAAAAAAGGGCCAAGTAGGGCGAGGTGTTGCTCTGAAAAAGCTTGTATAGAAAGTGGCAACAGAGGCTTGGAGAAATATAAAGAAAATTACTTTTGGATAGTGGAGTCAGGCTTGGATAGCTTGGATATTTCAGTCTTTTGGGAATTTTTTGTCAATTTTTTTTTGGTCGGCGCAACAAAAATTTAGCACGATATCGATGAATTCTGCGAGGAACTTACGTGATTTACTCTAAAGTACAAAATTACGGTATAAAAATTATCCGGAGTCGGATCAGACATAACCGCAGCAAATCACGTGGTCTACGTGGAAAGATGACAGATGTGGTCAAGTATCTCAAGTATCGTGCTTGCACGAATAAAAGTTTTGAGAAACAAAAAGAGAAACAGCCTCCTAATGGATCCGTGAGAATTGGATTGGATGAAGGCACTCTTTGGGCCGTCCTTTGGACTTTGGATCTCTTGCTGGAGTCAGATGGTGAAGACTGTCCTATTCGTAGGATTAATGGATTGTAACAACTTGCACAGACAGGTTGTTAACAACGTGAATCAGACGAAGCCTTTTATTTGGCACCAATTATTTTGTCTTTGGGTGATAGCTGAGGGGAGGATAATTTGGCATAGTCTAATTTTTTTTTAGGATGGCGTTGGTTTGGTAATGTAGTTTAGTTTAGTTTAGAGTAGTGCTCCATACGGGTCGGGTTGGGTCGGGTTTGAGGGATGTTTTGAATTCGACTCGAATATTTATGTAATTCGACTCGAATATTCGGGTTGATCAACTGCATAACCTGAACTTGACTCGACCTGATTATAGTTTAACCTGGATAACCCGGGTCAAACTCGAATTTACATTGAATTTTTAATAATCAGCAAGACAATAATAAAATTAATCGTCAAGTATTTAAAATCATAATTAATTTTTAGTATTATAATTTTTTGGCTTTTTATTTTATTCTAGATAAAAAATCATACGAAACATATTTATTCAAATAAAAAAAAAAGTATTTATTTGTATTCTGGATGGTATTTCTGGTCATATTGGAGTCACCAATTTTTCATAACCAAGTCTTTTTACCTCTAGAGTTTTAAAAAAGCATTATGTCATTATGAAATAACAATATAAGATTATAAGTAGTCAAAAATTAAATGTATATTTTAAATTGAATATTGTATGCTAAAACTTTTTTCTTGTGTACACTTAAAATACCTGACTACAAGATGCGTATTTACATCTTTATGCTCTAGTGGGAGTTCATTCTTCTCAAAGAGATTTTAATAAAAAGCTCATTACATAAAGCTTTTTATTTTACGAGATGAGTTGTTGGTTCAACAATATCAATAGTCTCAGACATTGTATTTTATTTATCAGTAAAGTTTTTTACAAGTATAAAATAACAACGGTAAAGAACTCTCTCATCTTGTGGCTTAGTGAAAAAAAAAAACGCGTCATCCGGGTCACCCGGGTTGATCTGGGTCAAACAACAGTACGACCCTAACCTGACGGGTCAGGTCATGCGGGTTACAGTTCATTAAAATGATTAATCCCGATTCGATTTAAAATTCTAGTCGGGTCAATAACCCGGGTCTGACCTGACCCGTACGGAGCACTAGTTTAGAGTGCGAGGTTTGTTTTTGTGTTTTTTTTTTAGGATAGATTGAGGTTTGTTATAGAGCCATATTGTGTTAGCACAAATGGTTCTAGGTATTTCTGTAATTAAATGGATTCTATCCTAAATTTTAATAAAGAAATGCGCTACAAATTTAAAATAAAATAAAATAAAATAAAAATAATCTTACAATTTACACAAAAATCCTTTAACTCATCACGTAATATTGTCTATCAAATTAGTCCAACTAATGTGAAATGGAAAGCAATATTATTATAATTACTTTGGTCGGAAAGATGTAATTGAAAAATATGATAATATTTTTATAATAATGCAACATATTTGTTGTAATTTGCGTACCAAACTTATAGAAGCCCCCTGCGTACAGCTATTAATAAAAAATTTGAAAGTCACCTTACCTCTTTATATATATTTCGGGGTAATACTTGTAAAGAGGTATATGATGGATCGTTATTCGTGAGTCATATTTATCACATCGATCAAATTTGCTATTCGAGAAAATTACATCGTTATATAGAATCATTCTCGAATACGAAATGTAATATTTTATTTTAAAAAAAAATTTTAATCATTATAGATGTTAAAGAAATTTTAGAAAATGTATTTCTTATTTAGTTAGAAAGTTTTTTTTTGATTTTTTCTTTACATTAACTTATTAGTATTAGAAAAAACAACATGGCCTTCTTTTTAGTTTGTATTTTTTTGTATCTTGTACTAGTATTTACTTTATTACTTTAATTGACGTCAATTACATATAAAATTTGACGCAAATCATATAATAATTTGTCGTAATCCACTGTAAGGTAGATCCCCACAGTGTTACCTGTCAGTCATATGACCGTGCCACAAGGATCGATTACAATTGTTAACAAATACGTTTATTATTAAATTTCCCAAGTTCTACAAATTATAAAATATTATATTTTTCCAAAAGGTGAAAAATTCAACTAAAGCCAAAAATGACTCCTTAAATATAAAATCCCCAAACTCTTTCTCTTAATTTCTTCATATTCTTGATCACCTTATATTGATTAAAAATATTAGTCCCAAAGCAACGGGTCACTGCTAGTACTTTTACTAAGGAAAATCTAAGAAATGTATTTAATCTAGTCACATGATTTGATATATTTTAAATATTTCCGTACATCCTTTCAAACGCATCAAATACATGATCTTATGCTATAATATTTAAGAAATTAACGGTCCCGTCTTTGCAATGTGTTGTCATATTACTAGAGGATTTTTGCAATGTTTTATCATAACCCACTGAATTAATGGTGCCGCCACAAAATATCCTTTTCTTAGTATAGGATCCTAATCCAGTGGGAAATCCGAATATTTTATAAAACTATGATAAATTAATATGGTGTAGTAGTTTCTCTATTAGCTAATGATGGTGGTGCAGATGGAAAGTAGCCACATCTAACAAAGCTAATGTTATTGACATTTTGGTATTTAATTTCTTTGGTTTTACTAATTCAATTTTAAAAGAAATCTCATTCCAGAGAAATTACATTGAGCTGGACGAGCGAAAAGTTATATGTAATTTCATCATCCTTTTCATGTTCATTATCATAATGAGATTTGTTATAAGCTGGTGGATTATTTATCATTTCTTTTACATCATGTTCAGTTACCTTGAATATTTTCCGGGTTTTTTGATTGCTTCTTCAAGAAATCTTTTTACCTATTAATACTATTATGAGATTCTCTTAAATGTTTATAGGTACTCCCTTCTGTTCAGGGAAACATCTCACCGGCCAGTTTAATAGTAGCCATAGATTTGAGCGAAGATTATATTATAATCATCTTCATCAGCTCTAAATAACTAAGGATTCATATATATAGCTGAGATGGCTCGCGAGCCAGCTCGAGCTTTTCCTATTCACATACGTAAAACTTACGGATTTCCATAAAGATTATTTAATATATCATTGTTTCCATACTTCTAGCGAATGTGATAGTGCCTGTATGGTAAAATGCAAATATTAAAAATCCACAAGAAAGAGTTTTGGTTCCTACAGGCAAGGACAACGATAGTGTTACGTAGATTTAGGTCATGTGATTGATGATCTAATAATCATGTGACTGACGATCATGTTACAAATGTTACGAATGTTTGATATGTTTAACATATTTAACATAT
>JADRCO010003034.1:0-11355 GCA_021464525.1 Rhizophagus sp. LPA8_4_AMF
CATTTTTAAAATTTTATGTTACGAGAATCTAAAAATTTTTTTTGCTCGGCCTTATTTATAAAATTATGAAACGAAATTCTTAACTTAATTTAAATAAAATAATTTGTCTTAGTTCAATATGTATTGACTTAAATATTGCTTTAAAAAATATTCAAGGTTTACTTTTTGGTCAAAAGTAAATGCTAAATTCTCTTGGTTCAAATTCTGTTGAAATTCAATTCCAAGAAAATTTTTATTTAAACAATTATTAATCAAAGAAGGAGAAACAATTTCACATGATACTTCATAAAATTGATTATCATTTTGTTGTTGGTAATAGAAAGTACATTCATTTTCATTGAATTGAATGTTACGTTCTTTTAAAAATTTGTTTAGTAAATGTGTAGCAGTATCATAACAAATTTTTTTACAATTAACATGATAATGACAAAAGTCATTTGATGGTCGATAGAAAAAGACATTAGGGTGAGTAAAGATTTGTACTAGTATAGATTGAGAAGTTTGTTGAGGTGGTTGATAGTTTAGTGCTGTTTGTGTTTGTGAGTCGGTAAGAGTGTTATCATCTCGAGAATTCGAAGTAATCAGTGGAGGCGACAAGTTCGTTGAGTCAGAAACTTGAATTTGTGAATTAGTTTGATTCATATTGGAATTAATGTGAATGTCAAGTTTTTTTCGAAAAAATTTTACATCAATTAAAACAAAAAAAAACTTAGTATTTATAACAAAATTGGGTTATACAAAATTCAAAATTAAAAGGTAAGGTTATACAAATGCTTTTTATTTTTAAAGGATGATCATATACATATATATTTTATAAATTTTTTTACAATAACATTTTCAACAATATATAATGATCAGTGCTTAAAATTAGAATTTGAATTTTACCGGCTAAGAGTCCGGAATAAAAATATTTTACCGGCTGAGGATCTGGAACAACATAAAATTTATTAATTTTTAAGTAAATATCATATTACTTTCTTTTCTGAACTTATTTATCTTTTGCATATAAAACAGAACATTTAAACTATTCTTTTATTTTAATTTTTTTTGTCAAGTAATTTATCTATATAATACTTGCCGATATGTAAAAGTTTTTACAGCCGTTGATAGTAAAATTTTTCCGAAAAAAAATCCGTTTCAAAAACTTTTTACCGGGAATTTTTTTAAAATTGAGGATTTTGCCGGAATTTTATCATCTATTTTAAGCACTGATAATGATTTAATAATTTTTACTTGATATATACCGGTAACTGATGAAACAAATGTAATTTTTTTTTATGTTAATTGTAATTAAAAATATGTGTGTTCCAAACATGCTTTATTGCATGATTGTTTTGCATTACTGTATTAACATCACAGCCCGCATGGTAATTTAGATATCGAACTTTGTGATCGTAACTTGCATTTCACGTGATTTAGAGTAAACACGTATCATAGGCGAATTTTTTATTGGGGTATAGATTATTATCCCAAATATGATTGGTTCAAAATGTGGCTCAGCTAGCCACAAAATTGTGTAGCATTTATCCGAAAAAATATTTTTTATTCTTTCGCGTTTCGTGCAAATATGTTATTAAAAAGTATTCTTCTTTACAAAAAATACACCACCAAAAATGTACTTAACACTGTATTTCAAACTAAATATTCAGTAAAGTTTAAAAGGTTTATTATAATGATTTTTATTACTTTTTTATATAAATCGCAATTTATTAAATATTTCAATGTAGACAAAAAATCAAAATTCTATCATTACAAGAACAATTAATAAACGTTCTAAAAACCAAGTTTTCTTTAAAAATAAAAGATAAAAAGAAATACTGAAAAAGAATAATATTTGATAATAAATCAAAAAACAAATAAGACTAATACTACATAAAAGTTAAAGTGCCAAAACTAAAAAAACTCCAAACAAAATACTCCAAAAGGAATGTACAAAACAAAAAGAAATGTTTTAAAAAGAAGAAAAGTTAAAAAAATTAATACTTGATAAGTAAAAATATTCAACACTATGAAAATCTTAAGACATTTTAAAATAAAAGGTCAGAAAAAAAAGTAACTTACCTTATTTTTAAAGAGAAAATATTAAATAAAAATGTCTAAACGTTACTAAAAAGGTGTTTTAAAAATAATTCTAAAAAAAAGAGAAAAATAGAGAAGTTTTTTTTTTTAACAAAAAAGAAAGAGAGCAAAACAAATAATTCAGTGAGGCTATCGCGCCATTACACATGGGGAAGTATCGTAAACCCCTGGAACACGTTAGGATTTCCCTTTTTTATTACAAATTATTACAAAGCACAATTATTTTATTATCTTTTATAATAATAAATACCGAAAATTTACATTTAAAAAATAATCTTTAGATAAATTAATTTTACTTCTGGTGAATACTTTACTTAATCTCCAAAGATCTGTTTCATTTTAACTAAAGTACTATAATTGTGCAGTAAAATGTAAAACACCAAACGTAACAAATTATATTTCGTTAGAAAATATACAAATATATAGCCTAGTAAACATTTATTTCAGCCAAATCTTTAATTTGTGCCGTGAAATATTTGTATGAAATTGCAAAAAAACTTCATTACATTTTTTAGAAAACTAAAACTTCTATAATATATTTTTAAATTGATATACCTTGTTAAAGGAAGTATTAAGACAGAGAAGAGTGCGCGAAAAAATTAAAATCTCTTTATAAATATGAAAGTCTTTTATCCCGTCAATTGTCAAACTAACTTGTCTTTATAATGATATGTTACGGTTCTGGATTCTTCTTGGTAACAGTATTCCATTCAAGTCAAATATACAGTATTTTAAATAACTATTTTTTTAATACAGTAGTAGCTGCCGATCTTGGCCAGGGTATATATCTTGAACAATCTATCACGAGATATTATAGTAAAATACGACAAAGAGAGTAGGGAGGAACTCTTTCCGACGATCGTTTGGACCAAATTTTCTCAGAAAGAAAGATTTTATTTTTCGCGTAGAAACATAAACCAAACATCACAAATACTTTATGGAAAACTGCAGAGTAGTTTTCCGACGACTTTATTAATATGATGATAGCGGCAGTAAATTTCGGCAATGTGGCTTGACTGGTCAGATTTATTTTATACGACATTTATCTTTCTCAAAGGTCAAAAGCAAAGCTTAACAATTAATAATATAGTTTTAATAAAAAATGCAAAAAAATGAAAGAAGCGTTTGTCTAAAAAATTTCATGATTTTATTTATTTTATAAAATTTATTGTTGGTTTATTTTTAGAAAAAATAAACTGAATAAACTATTTTAGAATTTGACATATGTTATTTAATAATTGTTTAAAACTTTGATAGTTCACCTTTATATTCCTAAGTTTGTAAAAAAATCTTTTAATATATTTATATGATATATACAAAAATACGGGTTATTTTCAAAACTAATAAAAATAAAAAAATAGAAGAGAATCAATTATTATGAAATAGAATAATACGCATTTCTAGACGAAATTACAGAAACTTTTTTTTTTTATTTGCAGATTATTTTATCGATATCTGATATACTCTCTTTTTAGGTTGGACAAAAAGTCACTCACCATATATACAAATTACATTTATCATATTATATATAAAAATATTTAAAATGATACAATATTCGAATTTCAAATGGACATTCGAATTTATAGTATTCAAATGGTATGAGACTTTTTTATAAATTAGCGTGTCAGCAATTTACATCATGTGACATTCTAATATTTGAATCACATGACAAATTCGAATTTATATTCGAACATTCGAATATCAAAAATCGTCGAATCGAATCTATATTCGAACATTCGAATATCAATTAATCACCCCAAATAATGAAGAACATCAAAAATCAGAACATCAAAAAAAATGTTGGCCAGACGTATATATTTAATATAATTTATAATGACGCGGCTTAATTGAAAAGTTTTAAAGTTTTGCTATACTAAAAATAACTTGATTGTTTACATACATTTTTGCATAGGAATTTTTAAATATAAACCATTTAAAAATTCCTTCCTTCTCAAAATTTATTTTTGCTTTTTTTGCTACTTACGATCTGCAAAGATTATTACCAATTAAGAAAACAGCTTTGGTTACTGCGGACTATTATCAAAACATTTAAGAACCGTAATATGAATTTCCAAGCCCAAATTCCTGATTCAGAAAACAATCAACCTTCCCTTATTTCCATTCCTTACAATTCACAAGATAATGACGTTCCACCTCATGAAAGGCAAGAAAGTTTGACTGCTTTGAGCGATGTAACCTATGTAGCGCAGCCTTCTGATACAGTTCCTAGCTTTCGGTTTCAACCAACAGACAACAACGCACATGAACAAATCAATTCTTCCGCAAATCTTCAAATTCATCCTACTATTTTTTTCTTTCGACCGCCAAATGATTTATATCATTATTATGTTGTTTGCAAGGAAATCTCAAACGACACTGTAGCTTACTTATTAAATAAATCATTAAAAGAACGTAACATTCAATCCAATGAAAATGGATGTATTTTCTATTATCGGCAACAATATAATAACCGACTTTATCAAGTATCATGCGAAATTGTTTCTCCTCTCGAAATTAATAAGTGTTTGAGTAAAAAGTTTCTCGGAGTTGAACTTCAACAAAATATGGAACAAGAGTATTTAGCGTTAACTTTTGGTCAAAAAGATTATCTCGAACGTCATTTAATGAAATATTTAAGTCAATACGTATTGGAAATTAAAAATTAAGATTAAGAACTTACATTTTACATATAAGATATCCTTTTTTAGTATTATTTATTTATTGATTTGTATTTTTTTTTTAAAAAAAACTAAATGTATCAGAAATTTCAAAACGGGTTTAAAATAAAATAAAAATATTTTAGCCAATATTAAATATCAAAATTTTATTAACCTTTTAAACTAGTGTTTTCCAATACCGTTACTATGCCGTCGTTTGAGAATATCAAAAAAAAATAAAAATAAAAATAAGTATTCTTTGTTTAAGTAATTTACTTTTCCTGATTGAGAATGGCTTTTTTTTCATGCTCTTTACTTGGAAATAACTTCATAAAGAAAATTTCAACAAAAAATGGAGGGAAATATGTATAAGTTAATAGATGCTTTTTTCTGAAAAAATTATCATCCATAACATGAAAAAATTTAGCGAAGCTGATTTAGCGTCAAGATTACACAAACATTCTGTATAAATATGCGAATATGCGAAAGAAACCATTGTAGCGGAATATGAACGGGGCAAATAGTCCTTTGGGCTTATTTTATCCATAAAAAAAAAAATACTCGATGAATTGATGACTCCGATCTAAGCTCCTCCTATAGCTTAATCATGTCACAATTACCTAATCTCGCCCATTTATTTGTAGTTCTTTTAATTTTATATAATCTATTAATCTTAATATAAATAATGAAAAAATAAATATTTATTATTATTATTATTATTATTTTATTCGTTTACTTTCTTTTTGTACATGATAAAAGTTGAATATGCCCTCAAGATATACATATTTATTCTAAACCTGAACTGAAAAAAGTTCCCGTTCAAAAAACTAATGTTTACAATTTTTCCAAAAATTATAAAAAAAAAAAAAAAAGAAAAATCTTAAATGGATTCATTAAAAAATACGTAAAACCATTTTTTCTTTTTTTTTTTTTTATCCCATTCTCTAAATACTTTGAATAAATTCACCATAAATGTTTGTTTTGGTACCGTTTATGAAAGCATCATAAGCAGTATTCATTACACCCATCCAACAAGTAGGTATTAATTCTCTAGACCAATTATTATGCCAATGATAGGCATAAGCACCCCTGAAAAAATCATCAGCTTTTCTCAAATCCAAAGGAGAATAATTATTCAAATTACCAACGTTAGGAAATTCATCTGGAATAAAATTAGGATCCCAAACATCATCCATACCTTTAAGATTAGGTCTTAAATTATTATTTTGTCTGTGATCATTCTTTAACCAAAGAGGATCAAATAAAGGTACGGAATACATATAAAGCTGTGAATTATAAATAGATTTTGTGGTAGCGGTGTCCAAGGAAACACTTGTATTTGCTAATAAATAATTTTTGATTTCAAAAGGATGAAAATTCATCTTGTTTAACATTGCTTGTGAAATAATTTTCCTACTAGTGGTTCCGTTTGCACGAAGTCTTAATACGGCGGTGTTATATTCTGATTTAAAACTCCACTTATATGAAAAATCTATACCCGAATGATATAATGGACGCATATCACGTAAGAACAGTACATCACCATCCATATACATTCCACCATATCTATTTAATACAACGAATCTAACCAAATCACTAAACGATACCGAACTATGACCAGACATGATATTCTCCCAACCTTTATATAATGGATCTGAATCCAATTGTTCTTTAGTATCCCATTTTTTGAATTCTATATTTTTTGGAGAAAATTTTTTATATATTTTTCCCGCATTAGGATTTAAATCAATATCAGTGTCAGAATTTTGCAACCAGACGTATAATTTTGAACACTCTAAAGGTTGCGTATAAAGAAAACTTTTCATTTGTAAAGCTAACTTGTCGGTTATCATACCACGCCAAAATACATGAAATAACATTGGAGGTTCATTTTCGTTACATTGTGGAATTGGGGATGGAGGATCTACAATATAGTCGTCTTCTTTTTTATCAAGATACTCTAAACAATTCTCCACTAAATTAAATTTCATATCACAACGTCTCATAATTCGGTCAGTATCAAAAATGCCATTAGGTCTTTTTCGAATAAATAAGCCAGGTTGTACGGGTAATTGTTCATTCGACTGAGGAGGATCCGAAAAAATAGTATACAATAAATCGAATAAAATAATGAGAACTATTGTAGTTATAAGGTATCTATTTTTTATTATATTTGTTAGATTATTTTGACCCATTATATAAATTAAATATTGTTATTAATATCGTAAAAAAGTGGAGAAAAAAATTTTTTTTTTTTTTATTATTATTATTGAAGAAGCAAAGAAAAAGGGAAAGAATGAACTTGGACAAAAAAAACCTTTTTAAAAGAATCACTAACTTATATAGTAATTGTTTGTAACAGAGATATGTACGTTATTATGTTAATAAACTTTAGCCCCTTAAATAAATCTCTATCAATTTATAATTTATTACTGATATACGTTAATAGTAGAATATTGAATATCATAAATTTTATTTAAGCTCTTGGTTTTTTTGATGAAATGTAGTTAAGGAAAAAAAAAAAAAATTTTTTTTTTTTTCTTTTTTTCATTTTATTTTGGAATATTTTATTATATATTATAATAATTTTTTTCGGGTTTCTCTTCCGAAAACTAACCAAATTTTTTTTTTTTTTTAGAGCGCTGACACCGCATATTTATTTATTTATGCTAAATTACCAAAATTATTTGCCATTTTAATAATGATAACAAAAATTCATTTCTATATATAAATTTTCCCTAAATTTATTTATATTTGTATAAAATTCATTGTCCTTACTAATTCAGACTAGTTCAATTAGGAAATAATAAATAACGTGAATTTATTTTTAGAATTATTTTATTTTTCTTGCCCATACATATAACGTAACACAGTTACAAGCGTACGCCCGTCGCCCGTTCGCTTTCGTTAAAAAAAAGGGTAAATCCGATCCAAAACAAGAATCTGTACAACATCATTCTTTTTAAGATTTGCTGCGGTACCTTAAATTTTGTATAAAAATGACGCAAATGAATTAGTACGTGAATAATCTGATAATCTTTATGAAATCTTTTTTTATAAATTCTTAATTTTTTTTTTTGTATTTTTTGTAAATAAATCATTATGGAAGTTCCAATTATTGGAAGATTAAATTATAGAGATTATCAAGCATTATTAATTGCTATCGTGTTTTTATTTATTGAAAAATTACTTCGTGGTATAACTTATTTATTACCTAAAGCAGGAGTGAATTATTTTAGAGAAGAAAGTCAGAGGTATGAAATTATGATTTGTTAAAAACGTAAAATGCATATTAAATTTAACTTTTTTTACTTTTGTTTTCATTTAGATTATTTTCAATGTTATATAAGGATGAAAGAACTTTTTCAGTAAAATTATTTCAACACGCGGAAAATTTCCGAGAATTAGTTAGTTATTGGGATTATAAAGTTGAAGAACATATAGTAAAAACAAAGGATGATTATATATTAGGACTTCAAAGAATACCTAATGGTAGATCAGTAAAGAATTTTACATCAAATCCAATTCAACAAGATGAAGAACCTAATATAGAAACAGTATTTAAGAATAATGGAATTTCTTTATCAACAATTCGAAAAAATCCAAATGAAATAAAAAATAAATCATCATCAACATCATCATCTTTTTTACAAGAATTTTCTGAATCAACTTCTTCTTCTTCTTCACATCAAAAAAAGAAATATGTTAAGCCTGTTGTATTACTTTATCATGGATTAATGACTTGTAGTGAACTTTGGGTTTGTAATGTTGAATATGAAAATAGGTTGGCTTGTTTATTGGCTGATGCTGGGTAAATAATGAGAAATTTTTCTTATATCAACGAAAATTAGAACGTATTTTAATAATAATATTTTTTGTTTAGGTACGATGTTTGGTTTGGTAATACTAGAGGTAATAAGTATTCTATGAAACATACTAAATTTGATCCAAGCGAAAGAAAATTTTGGGAATATTCAATGGATGAAATGGCTTTATATGATTTACCTGATACAATTGATGTATGTATAATCAGATAAATGTTTTTGATCAACTTCAACAAATCGACTCTACACTAATTCTAATTGTAATTAATTATCTTGAAAATAGTATATATTAGAAATAACGGGTGCACCATCATTAACATATATTGGATTTTCACAAGGAACAGCTCAATGCTTTGCTGCTTTATCAATTAATTCAAAATTAAACAAAAAAATAAATTTATTTATCGCGCTAGCTCCAGCAACAAGTCCAAAAGGTATAAATAATATTCAAGCTTATTTTAAGATGTTTTAATAATTTTTAATAAGAAAATAATTAAATTTTCGTTTGCATTTTTTAGGTTTGAGGAATCCAGTAATTGATGCATTAATGAAATTATCACCAAATGTAATATACTTATTTTTTGGACGTAAAGCTGTGTTAACGATGGCATTATTTTGGCAAAAAGTATTATCTCCGCCAATTTTTACTAAAATTATTGATTTATCCTTAAGAATTTTATTTGGTTGGGATTGTAAAAATATAAGCGAAGCTCAAAAAGCTATCGGTTATTATCATTTATATAGTTGTTTAAGTACAAAAAGTTTAGTCGTAAGTATTTCAAATTTACAAATTTTTTTTCTTATTTAAAAAAATGTAAAGGAAATCTAATGATTTATTATTCTCTTACCTTTAAATAGCACTGGTTTCAAATTATTAGATCAAGAAACTTTCAAATGTATGATGATTTACCACCTTATTCTTATACTTCAACTTCATTAGGATATTCTTGTCAAAGATTTCCCACATTGCAAATTACTACTCCTATTGCCATATTTTATGGTGGTAGAGATAGTTTGGCTGATATGAATATGTTATTGAAACAAATTCCCACTCCTGTTCTCATGAGAGAAGTATTAGAGTATGAACATTTGGGTAGGAATTCTTCTTGTTGTCATCGTTTATTTAATAATAATCCATATTAAATTTTTAATATTTTATATTTAGATTTTCTTTGGGCTAGTAATGTTCATCAAAAAGTCTTTCCCGATATATTTAATTTATTGTTACGTTATAATGTACATGATAATATTCATAATTATGATTTTATGGATGATTATCAAAATTATGATGATGTTGAACAAGATGAAGCGTTGGATTATTCTAATAATTAATATTGGATGTAGTTGGATGTAAAAAGAACCGATATTATATGATTTAAGAGTGATGTAGGATAATGAAGATTTGATAGGAATAAATTTTATTCACGTGCAATCATGAGGACTTCTGGATAAAAGCTTTCTTTTTTGTCACATGGCTCCTTTCTTTGCCTTTGCCATATAAATTCCTATAGTTTTCTCTGCTTATAATCCTAATTTTTAATTTTTTTGTTTCAAAATCGAGCTTCTCTAAGTAATCTAAAATTTGATTTCGGTTAACCTTTAATACGTACCTTTTTTCACAAAAAAATTTTTTTTTTCAGTTTTTCCCACAAAAAGATAAAATATTTCAAAATTTTATGTAAATAAACTAGCACTGTTTTTTCCTTTTATTTTTATTTACAATGCATTTTTTTTTTTATTTGCTTTATCCCGTCCCTAAGTTAACGTGCTCTAAATAAGTTTACTTTTCCTTAGAGCCTTAAAAATTAGTATATTCCTCCCGAAAAAAAAAAATCTAAATGAGTTCAGTCGTACAACCAACGAGCTCCGACAAATTCATCCGCAAATTCCTACCATATTCATCCTGCATTATCGTATTAATTATAACGAAATATCCTACGAACCACGATACTATTGTATGTTTATTAATAAATTATTTAACGATAAAGATTTGAAGAAGACGAGTATATCGGTAAAAAAACGATAATCGTTTTTATATTAATAATTGTTTGAGTAAAAAATTTCTCGAAAATATTATGAAAAAATTTGTGGTCACGGGTATGCAAAATTTTAGTTTTATCGCATCCAACTTTTTTTTTGTATTTAAAACCAATTAAATAAAGAGATATTACAAGTATTTTAAATTTACAAAATATTTATTTATAATAATTAATATCTTTAAATATATTATTATAATAGTAATGATCCTTTTAAAGAAAAAAATTAAAAAATTCTATTGCTTTGATAATTTGAGGTAAAAATGAAATGGGTCATCTAAAGCCGATCTTCTCATCATAAAAAGCTCGGGCATGTGATTTTTGGGCATTAAATTTTTTGGTACTACTATCATTTTACAGTGCGCTAATATCATAAAGTTCCGAAAATAAGCTCCCAGAAAATAAGCAACCTTACTAAATAAGCCCCCGAAAATATACCCATATTAGGGGGGTCGTCTAAAGCCATGTTCGTTCACGTGATAATAAGCCAATTATAATGTCTGGCTATTTATAGTGACCGATCAAGGTGCGTGTACATCACGTGATCGAACACGGCATAAATAATGTTGCTTATTTTTGGGACTTACAGTACTTCATATTTATCACCCATTTGCATTAATCATCACACTGCGAAAAAGCATAACGGAATTTCATAAATGATCTTCGGTTACACAAATTATTTATATTGTGTATACAATAGTGTATATATATAGATTTATAACAGTCATAAGGTACCACATTTAGGACCTATCTGTTCGA
>JADRCO010003035.1:0-11354 GCA_021464525.1 Rhizophagus sp. LPA8_4_AMF
TATTAAAAATTACTTATGTATGCTCATGGTTCGCCTGAGATTTAATTAATGTTATGTTTATTTTATAGGAGAAAATAGGACGGCGAGAGCTATCGAAGTTTGTTTTGGTAAGTAAAACTAACAATGTTTTTCGTTGTTTTCCTATCTTAATAAGACAACGTGGTGGGACCCCTATTGTTTTCGCTCTACAACGTCTATAATTGTGATGAACCAAACCCACCGATATGATAGAATAACTTACGATCTAAAATATTTGAATAATTTTTTAAATAAAGAATTTAGTGTGTAAATATTATATAAATAGAATTAAATAAGTAACTTATTATAACTTACCAACTAAAAGAAATTACAAAATAATTTTTTAAATAAAGAGCTTAGTTAGTTTAAATTATATGTAAATATTATATAAATATAAAGAATTAAATAAATAACTTACACCCTGTAGCATTATTAATTAATAACAATTTTAAAGTAAAATAATTAAAATAAATTAGATAAATGTATATAAAAATGAAATATATACAGTAACTTACAATCTAATTATTTAAATAAATAATATTATTAGTTTAAATTATATAAATTATATATAAATACTTTTATGTTAACATAAAATTAAAACTTACTTCCTATAATATTAATGATTATTAAACAATTATAATATTGGAAAATTTAGTTATTTAAAGTATCATGAAAACACTAAAAAAAAATGGCTATTAACTTACCAACTGTAATAATATTAATAATATAATAAATTATTTGGTATTATAAATTAATAGAAATAAGTAATTTAATTATCATTTCAACTACAAGATAACCTATTACTTACGAGCTAATATAATAAGAAATAGTTTAAAATTTAAAATTATATGTTTATAATTTACAAGCCGTTAAATAATTTTCTTACCTTCTTTATCTTTCTCGATTTTTGAAACTAGTTTTATTGTATTACAAATTTGTTTTGAAAAAAAATTTAGAATAATTTCAATTTGTATTAGATATCTATATTCATGTATTAAATATGATTTTACCTTTATCGTTACTTTGAGCCATTACTTAATAATTTTAACGGAATTCTTCCTAAAAAATAGGTAAATACAATTAAAATGCCTTTATTCGAGTATTTATGGTTGTTTGTGTAATATTATTTATGCAAAATGCAGATACCAATTTTCAGGCTTTAGTTCCAGATTTATTTTACTAGGGCAACAGGAACTGTCGGAACGTCCGAAATGTTAATGGTATCACTAAAATATAAAAATACAACTTTTTTGTCGATCATTATCTAGAAAAGAGTTAAAAGTTTAAACTGTACTTACTTGAGTAATTTTTTTTCACCTATATATATCTTGTTGAAAAATATTGACCAAAAATGTTTTACAAAGAGTTGAATATTTTGGAAAAATGGTGTTTTACATTTCTTTTTGGAGTATCAAGCGCCATTACAATAGTGCTCTTTGCAAATTTTGTTATGAAGTAAGAAGATGGGCATATGAAAAAGCCTGACAAGAAATTGAAGACGGCTACGGGTGGCGGCGCAGCGCAAGAAATAAGATGCTGAGCCAGCCGGGCCCACTATATATGATGATACATGTGACATTCAATGGTGCGTGAACTCCCCAGCGTAACCATCAAAAAAAGCTTGGGAACATGATTTGACTGTGTCTAAGTGTGGCTATGGAAAGCACTGATTGTTGACCGTTGGCCTAAATAAACTTCCTAAGGTCAACACTAACTCCAAAGGTAAAAGTTTCAGCCTAAACTAACCTTCCTTACCTAACCCTAACGTCAACATTATCTTCAAGGATAAGTATTTCAGACTAAATTAACATTCCTTACCCTAATCCTAAGATATTCCAACGTTAACATTATCTCCAAGGATATTTCGGCCCAAACTAACTTTCCTTACCCTAATTCCACTCCAAAGGTGATTGTTTGAGAATATAATGAAATTTTATGGATGTTAATTTATAAGTATATAACAATTTCTTTTAAATTAATAAAATTAAAGTGATATTTTATTAAAATAGAATGTAATATTAATTTAACTATAAAATTTATTCAATAACAATTTATTAAAATTCATTAATTTAAACTAATTTATTGTGAATAATGAATGTTATCAGTATGCCCATTCCATATCAATGGCATGGTTCGCTTATTTTGATAATTCTCAACATCTTCAACTAATTTATTAATAGGACCAAATGACTTTCTTACTACTTTATAATACTGACTAGATTTTGTTTTTCTAGAATAGAAGGTACTTAGGATGTCAAAATAATAACAGTTGCAATTTTGCTTGTTGAACCGATATTATTTCTTACTTAGTGATTTTCAAGATATTAGGTTTGTTTCTACATGTTTCATATTTTCTGAAAGTTTTGTTTTAAAAGATTTATGGCCATGTAAAGAAAATAAGCCAACTTATTATTTTAAAAAAAATTTTGTATTCTTGGTATTTGGTAATGTAGGCGCGAAAAGAAAGCTTAAATAATAACTTAAATAATACGCGATAAATATTTAAATAGATCAGTTGCCACAACTGCGCCGTATGTAGCAAAATCACATGCTCAGAAATCACATGCCCGAGCTTTTTTTTTGATAATTATGATAATTATTTTGAAATTTTGAAATTATTGTGTAATATGTTATGAAAAATATATAGTGAAATAGTATAAATGGTGTAATCAATGTAAATTTATAGGCTGAAATGATAAAATTGATAATTTCAGTCATTTAAAAATTAATGGACAAAGTGATATAAGAATTGAATGGATACCATACAATCAATTTAATAAAATTATGAATATAGGTAGAGGCGATTTTATTAAAGTGTATTCAGCAACATGGAGATATGAAGTTGCTTTAATATGTTTTAATGACTCTCAAAAACTTCTAAGTAAGGTATGAAATTTTCTATTTTAATTTAAATCTTTTTAATTTAATAATATATTTTTTAAAATTAATAATAGGTTAAAATAATAGTTATATATAAATGGTCTCAAAATATATGGGATATCTCAAAATCAGATAAAAATTATTATATTTTAGTTCTTCAAAATGAATATTGCATGGATATGGTAAAATATATTGTAAAAATTGTGACGAAAAATATACTCATGCGGGATATATGCGGTGTAAACAATGTCAATTAAAATATTCAAAAGAAATTTCATAAATCGAACCAGTGATAATGAAGAACTCGATTATTTAACTCAAGAAATGCAATCAAAAATTAATTCTTGTTTTAATATAGTATTTGAATGGATACCATACAATCAATTTAACTATGTAAATGAAGTAGGTAAAGTTGGATTTGCCACAGTATATATAGCAATATGGAAAGATGATCCATTAAAATATAATGTTGATAAAAAAATGTATACAAGAGTTTCAAGCAAAAAAATTGCTTTAAAAAGTATAAATGATACACAAATTATAACTGATAAATTCCTAAATAAGGTAGGTATGAGATTCTTTCGTAAATTTATAATCAAATATTATTTTATAATAATAAATATTTTTTGAACAGGTTAAAGAATATTCAATTAATAAAATGAATGGTATTCTTAACGTATATAGAATATCTCGAGATCCAGATACAAACAATTATATTATAGTTCTTGAATTTGCAGAAGGTGGAAGTTAAAGTTATTGGATGAATAAAAATTATAAAGAGTTTGATTGGAAAAATAAAATAAAACAGCACTTAGCATTATTGAAGCTCTCAAAGGAATCAGAAGGTTCATCATGATTTACATCCAGGAAATATATTATTTTTAACAAAAAATTTAATACTTTTAATAAGAAATCGTTATTTATATATTATGTGAAGATGTGAATAATACAAGCGAGGTAAATATTTATGGAGTTATTCCTTATAGCTCCTGATGTGTTAAGAAATAAAGCTTACACACACGCAGCAGAAATATATAGTTTTGGTATGATTATGTATTTTACAGTAACTGGAAACCAACCTTTTGTCAATCGTGCACATGATCATAATTTAGTATTTAGATATGTGCAATGGAATTAGACCTGAAATCAACGAGCCAGAAGCACCAAAATGTTATGTTGACTTAATGAGAAGATGCTGGGATTCAGATCCAGATAATAGACCAAGCGCTATTAAGATTCATAAATTGATCAAGTCATCATTTTGTGAGTTTATAATAATTTATATAAAATGGACGAGATCAAATGAAATTGAAATTAAAAATCAATTTAAAGAAGCAGAAAATTACAGAAAATTGTACCCGTTCTTTTAAGAAAAACAAACAATATCCACAAACTATTTATACATCTCGATTACTTAATCCTTATACAACAGAACTTCAAGAATATGATAATTCTGAATGTTTAGACTGTGAAATTATTTACTGATTTTACAAATTATAGTTCAAATTATAATCGATTTTTTTTTTATTATATTTGCTTATTAATTTATGTCTTTATAATCAGAAATACTGGAGCATATATTTATATTTTTATTTTCATTGAAATTATATAATTAGTATTTGTTTTCATAAATAAAGTTGGTTTATAATTAAGCAATAACTTGATATTTTTATGAATTAAAATATAATACTTTATTATAATATTTGCAAATAAGGATGGCAACGGTCACGGTCATTAAACGATCATGACCGGTCATGGCCTATACATGGGGGCATAATAATTTCAAATAATTCGACATTAAGGCGGCGTAATGGTGAAATATGTTACACCAAGTTTTTGTTCGAAGATTCATATGAAAATAGTATTACACCGGTGTAATGCCGAATTGGTGTAATGTGCCGAAATATTTCGGCATGGCTTGAACTTAATTCACCCCCATGTATATTATGGCCGTGACCGATATCGGTCTGTCAAAGTCTTTCTGACGACCGTTACCGCTAAGCACGAGTAAAACGGCATAAAAGCTATCTCGATGCAAGTAAAAAATTTAGAGACTATTTTTAAAAATTATGATGTACTGAGTTTTTCTGGCTTTCGTTAACAGTAAAATTTTTTTCCAGTCGAAATCGATAAATTTGATTCAATTCTCGATACCAGCAGCAAGTTTTAACCTCTTAGAAATATTATCCATAAGTTTATATAGTGAAAAATACATATATTTAGATTTAACGGGATTAAATCCAGGAAATTGTATAAAAATTAATTTCATTAAAAAATGAAATTAAAACAATTTGAAGAGACAGAATATACAAAATAATTTATTTATTGACTATTTACGTAATTCTGAAATAAAGATTTAATGAATTATCGTTATTTTAAAATTTCTATTATTTATATTTAAAGAAAAAGTATTATAATTGATAAATGAAAATTGTATGAATAAATAACGAACCAATACAAATATGGTATTAGTGCTGCCGTAGAAGCACTAAAAATTGTCCAAAATCATAACATAATTGAACAAGTGAAAGATAATTAAATTATAAATGGATTGAGACAAAATAAAGTCTGTATTAAAAAAATTATTGCAAAGATAATTGAGAATAATGGAAAATTACCATACGAGATTAATGATAATTAATGCCGCCTCACGTTGAAAGTTTAATGCCTGTGGTAACTTAGTTTTCGGTATGTAAGAACACGCCCCGTATGTCACGTATGCCAATCATTTTTTTCTTATGAAAAAAAGTTACGAGTAAGATAATTTTTCAATAGAAGATTATAAAGTATTTCAACTAATAAAGAAAGAAGTTTGGTATTATTTGAAGCTATTCCTTTCTTTTTTATAAGTTATTTAAAAAATGGTACGGTCGTACGATTAAAATCACGTGACCGTAAAATTATTTTCGTAACGTTTTTCTTAGTAGAAGAGAAAAAAGAAAAAGAAAAAAAAAACAGATATTTTTTCTTAAAATACTGTATAAGATAAAATCAGTTTATTAATTTTATAACAGACATATTTAAAAATAACTCTTTTACACTTTATTAAATTAATAAACAAACAAACTAACATATTGACTATTATTCTTGAATTAAATTTATTTCAAATACACTATTATAAAATACTAATAAAATTACTTCAAATTAAAATATTCAAAGTCAGCTTGATAAAAAATTAATACTTGAGTAATTTTACGCCTGCTGAATAATTTTACTTAAGCTTCCTAAGCCTATTTTATTTAGCCAAAGTACTGTAATTACGCTATAGAATTGAAAAACCAACACGACACGATAAGTTCATTAAAATATTAATTACAAATATTTAATATTAATTAATATATAAGTCTTTCCATACCTATTAAACAACTCTACTTAGTCTTGTTTTTTAACTAGTGTTAAAATTAATATTATAAAATTTATAAAAAACCGCGGTTTATTTTAAAGATTACAACTTGTGACAATATTCTATGCTAAAGCTTTTCAAAATTATTGATTTTATTGTTTAACAGATTTAACGTGAAAAGGAAAAGAAAAGAGGAGAGAGAAATAGTTTTCAATGTTGTAACGAACAATAAATTAAAAATATCGTGCAACACTGCCCACACAAAGTCACGCAGTTTGTGTCATAGATACATACAAAGAACAGCATACATGACATGTTATACAATTATTTAATTAAACATAAGCATGTAAAATGCACATCACCATACGCTACATATATAGGTATATGTTTTCTATATATACAGTGGTCGAAAAAAGTCTTCGGGATAATTTTTTTCCATCGATATTTAGCCTATAACAATATTAAAAATATGCAAATTTTATATGTACTGTATACAGCTATGAAGTATATTTTTGTCTTAATACACACAATATGTAATTTATAACAATCAATTGAAATTTATATATTTTTTAGAATTATAATTATAATTTAATTAATTTCATAATCAATAACTATGTAAATTTCTTCAAATATACCTTATAATAAAGTAATTGGACATTTATCATGAAACTGCTTTTCAAAGTTGTCAATTGTTTGAATGATTTAAAGAGACAGTATGTGGTCTGCTAATATAATGACTATAACAGAAATGACAGATTTGTATTGAAAATATAATGTCAAAATAAAGTTTATGCAAAGTTAAAACTCCAAATGGTTATTTCATTTAGGCAAAATATTCTAATCGTTAAATATTCTGGTCAGCTGAAGGCCATTACTACTTAGAAATTGTGTTATAATGAGATAAAATGTTTAAAATTTGGTGCAAATATTGTTTAATCTACTCCGATGACAGATGATAATCTTTGTATATAACTTTTGTGCATTATTTAATGGCTAGATTATTAATCGATTGGCGGCTATATTTGTAATTTGTTTAGTAAATTTGGTCCGCATTACGATTATTTCAGCCAGCATTAGATAAACCGGCCTAAATTTAACCTCGAATCACTGTAAACCAATCAATAATTGATCATGATTGGTTATAAATAGGTCAATAGGCCAGCTTATCTACTGACCAATCCTGAATATGCAGAATTGAGCTTGTTAGTTGCCCAATCACAAAAGAAAAATTCATTTTCAACTATGCCTTTGCCCATTTTAGAGAGATTGATCTAGTTCGGGAAACCTTATCATTGTCCATGTTACACAGTTTCATATCTACTTGAAACTTGATATGCTCATACAAATGATATATTTTATAATATTTTGCGCACCTAAAACCTAAATATGTCTATTGTTATACAAAAAAATCGTATCAATACGTGCGGGAGTGGACAAAACGATTAATGTTTATCAGCTCATTTTTTTGTCCTGTGATTGACAAATTGACAATCATGTGATTTACACCAATATTTTTTTTAAAAGCTATTGTTTGTTTAAACAATGCTTTATGTAGCAGATTCTAATCTGGGAGAGTTTACATCATTTATGAATTATTTTAAGTCGCTGTTTTCGATTTGTATATTTCTTCGTCCGAAATTTGATACTAACTTTGATTCTATTCATTTTCATTTCTATATTTTTTTAGATAATACTTTGATCAACATAAACAAACTTCGTAATCGTACATAAATATTTTTTAGGATTCATATGTAAGTGATTAACCGCGATTAAATAAATTCATTTTCTTTTACCTTTATAAAAAAAAAAAAAAATGCAAAGACTAAAATAAGAAAAAAATTTCATTTATATCATTTACATAATATTTTTTTTTTCAATAAAATAAGGGCAATACAACGAAACTTATTTTATGATGTATTAATACAGTATATAATGAATAATTTTATCATTGAATTATTTCATTTGATTGTTGAATAATAAATTATTGTAGATCCTCTCCTTTTCTTATTTCCAACAGTCGGAGTTCTAGATCCTGAAAATGATACATAAAGCTAGTAGAAAATGCATGTTGATCTCACCTGACCTATTTACGTATAGCTCGGAATTTATAAAGTCCCTGTTTGAAACGGGAGAAATTTTAATATTAAAACAAAAGAAATTTGAGCCGATCTAACGATCCAACAATCTTTTGTACCACTTTAATACAATTAGCCAATGTAATATGATGGAATTTTATTCTAATAAGGTAATCTCATTCCTTAATAAAAAGAATAAATAAAGTTAAATTATTTTTCTATAAATTTCACTTCTAATCTTCTTTTTTCTTACTCTAAAAAAAAAAGATTAATTTTTTTTTTTTTTCTTAATATTTAACAATGATGATGTCTAACGCTATAAATCATAATATTGAATATTATAAATCTGAACTTGTTAAAAAAGATGAAATAATTGAAAAATTATTTGAAGAAGTTGATAATTTAAAAGATAATAGAAGAGAACAAAATGAAATTATTAAAAATTTACAAAAACAGATTGAAAATAATTGGATATTAAAAGAAAAAGAATATGAAAGACAATTAAATGAATTAAAAATTGAAAATGAAAAATTAAAGATAGAAAATGAGAAATTTTTGAAAAGAGAACGAAGAAGAAATGTTGATTTCTTTTGTATAAAAACACTAGAAGAAAACGTGGAAGATACTAATAATATTATGACTTCGGATGAAACTGAAGAAATTGAAAATGAAAAAGATTTTCACATATATCCTCGAAATTCTAGTAAATTCCTTAATTTTGTAAATAGATTTCCTGTAAAAGAAGAAACAATGATTCCAGATTATATTAAAGCTGTTGAAGAAAAATACTATGAATTTCGTTACGAAGGTGGTGTTGATCATCATGATCATTTCCATAAAAGGAGAGCGATGTATTTAAAATAAAATTTCCGTGTTTGGAAATTTATATGATATAAAAAGATCAACATATAAGCTATTGTAGCTTTTAAGTGTATATAGTGTATATCAAAATTTAAAAATCATAGTCATATTGGATTCTTCATTATTTTATGAAAAAAATACCGTAAAAATTTCAACCTCTCGTGCGACTATTAAGTAAATATTTTTTTTTATGTACGATAAACAATTGCGCCATTAAAGGTAGTACGTATGCATGAATGTCTATCAAATCAGGTGTACGATTCCAAACATTTTCTAAGCAGATATTCTTATGTAAATAACGATAATCATTCTTGAACACGAATAATTAATATATAGTAGTTAATAGCGAAAATTTCCTACTATACTAACTTTTCCTGATTAATTTATCCAAAAAAATTTCTATGCAAAATACATAAACCTCATTAAATATAATATAAATAAATCAAATGCCTTAAATTATAGATTACATTTTAAAAATACGTAAAAAAAAATTCTTTCTTGTCTATAAAATATATATCTGCATATTTTTATGTATAATTCAAAAATAATAAAGCTTGTAT
Organism: Rhizophagus sp. LPA8_4_AMF; assembly: GCA_021464525.1. Lineage (NCBI taxonomy): Eukaryota > Fungi > Glomeromycota > Glomeromycetes > Glomerales > Glomeraceae > Rhizophagus > Rhizophagus sp. LPA8_4_AMF. The sequence continues at coordinate 9,738 of JADRCO010003035.1, forward strand.
ATGGAAAATTCAATTTTTTTATATAAGTAAATGTGCCAAAACGCAGTGTATTGATGCCTAATCGAAATCGATCCTACATTAATAATTATTACAAAATTATTTATTAACACAATAATAATTGGCGCTATCAAAAGGAATTTAATATCATTTATTTTATTTATTTTCCAGATGGGGCGGAAGACTCTATCTACTATACACAGGGTTGCATTTATACTTACTACCTAAAAAATTTATTATTATAAGTTTTGTCATGATCGACCCGACCCGAATTTTTAAAGGTTGATCGCATGACCCGACCATGTCCGTAACAGCGTAACTGATCCAATGAAAGTATAACATTTATACTTTATATTTAAAAAATGAAACGTTTTTATAATTGTAAACCTTTAAAGTGTCGTACCATTATTACGGTAACTCTTATTAATCATTGTTTGCACTGCAGTAAGCGCATGAAGTGCAAGAGCCAAACTGCAGTGAAACATAGTTAGTTCCGCGCCCTGTACATGCGTTTGCTTATGATCTACGTTTGTTCCGATATTCGGGTTTACGCTCTTAAACATTTGAAAGGCGGGCTTCAATGTATTAAAAATTGTTGTAAGAGATTGGAAGGAAGGAAGGAGAAGAAAAAGAGATTAACGTTCATTATAATTTAATCTCATAATATGTTCTCATCTACAATTTAATTTTCTTATATTTTAAATGTATAAATTAGGCATATTTTAGTCAATAAATATTTCAAACATATGTACTACTGTGATGTCAAAATCAGTTCTGAGCTTCGCCAAGTCAATCCTAAAACTTGGAGAATTAGTTTTTCCAATTCTTCAAAATTTCTGAGGAACCTATGAGAATTTCTTATCAAATTATTTAAATTTTATTAAAAACTTAATAAATGATGATTATATTGCGCATTAATTACATTATTTATACACATTAGTGAATTATTAATGTTGAAGATGTTTCAAAATTAAATACAAGGAGAAAAAAATTCTTGAGGATATTTCGGTAATAAAGTGGATCATTTTATATTTGATCACGTGATACCGATTTTGTCCAACCATAATAGTTAAATTTTACCTGCCGTACGATACTCGTACGATCATCTTTTATAAATCGATTAAATTTTCAGGGCTGAGATTGCGTAACGTCACAAAAATCAAAGGAACGATTTATGACTTATTTATACATATTTAATATGAGAAAAAAATTTTAGTACCCCTGGTAATGATTTTCGATTGATTACGGTATTTAGTCATATTTATAAATGTGGTATCAGATGATGATCTCAAGTAGGGATGGCAACGGTCACGGTCATTAACCGGTCATAACCGTGACCGATACCGGTCGGTCAAAGACTTCTGACCGACCGCTTGACCGACCGCTTGACCGACGGTTTGACCGACCGGTTTGACCGATCCAACCATTTAGTTTCGGTAATCATCAATATTGACGTTTTCGCAACGTTTTTATTAAGGCATTTTGAAAAAACGTGCGAAAACGTTTTTTTTTTTATGAAATATTTAATAAAAAACGTTTTCGCAACGTTTTCTATTAAAATAATTAAAAAACGTTGCGAAACGTTTTTTTTTAAGTGTTTTAATAAAAAAAAAGGTTTCG